>JAMBLF010001107.1:25000-139075 GCA_030578115.1 Leucoptera coffeella
CTCCGTGGCCGTGTCGTCCAGCCCAACGAGCCGCAACTCGGCACACTTCGTCGGCCTCGTTATTTTCACTGACTCGCGGGCCAGCACCTGCCCGAGCCTGGCAGCCAGCTCATCAGCCTTCTCTTCACCTGCAGCCGCCGGCAGCTCCAATAGGCGGGCGCCCGTCTTCGTGACCCTCAGCCGAAGGCCACCAGTGCAGCCGAGACCCTCAAGCTTCACTCCGTCTCGTGCACTTTTCAGCATTGAGGCATACGTCATGCCCCCCTCAATGGCCTCCGGCGTCAGGGACAGCATCACTGCAGCCGTCTTAGGCGCCCGCAGCTTCGGCTGCTTTGACCGCACCTTCTTCTCTGCCTTCTTCTGCGGCTTCTCCGAGGGAGCAGAGGCAGGAACCGCCACAGGTGCCCCCGCCCTTCTCTTCCTCTTCTTGGCAGCAACTGTGGTCCAGTCGCTGCCCGGCTTCTTAGGTGGAGCGTTACCCGCAGTAGGCAACACCTCACCCCTCTCCTCTTGTTGGTCAGCTACCGTCGGCGGCCCGGTGTCACCCGCCAGCGGAGGCCGCAGCCTGGGCTTCGGAAGCAGCCGGTCTTGGAGCTCCCTTATTTTGGCGTCCACCATGACGCCCATCTTCTCCGCTAACTTCTCCAACAGGTCCTCCGGCACCAGCGGAGGAGGCGAGGCCACAGTCCCGCCAGCCGTCGGGGCTTGAGGTGGTGACGCGGGGGCCGCCATCGACTCCCGCAGTGCACCTAGCTCCGTCCTCAGGTTTTGAACGTCTCTTTTCATGTTCTCCACCTCCTTTTGCAGATGCTTCTTCTCATTTTTGAGGACCTTCACTTCTTGTGTCACCGTGTCATCCATGATATATTTCCTCGCATCGCTGAAGACCGCGGCCGCCTCCTTCAAGACGCGCACGTACGTCCCCTTAAGGTTTTTCGACCTCGTGGCGATGTGAGTGATGTTCTTCACTGCGTCCTCCATCAGCTCACACACGTCGTCCACGGTTATTTCCACAACACGCCGTGTGGGCTGTAGGCTCGCCGCCAGCTCCTTTTCCGCCTGCAGCTCCAGCTCCCGCTGTATCTGGGCATTCAGCTCCGCCTTTGCCTGCGCAAGGCCGACATATTCGCCTGTGGTAGGCGGCCGTCCTCTTCCTCTCTTCGTTTTCGCCGTTGCCGGCGCCTTGTCCCCAGATGTTCGGGGACGGTCTTCTTCATCGTCGATCCGCCTCTTACGGCATGTCGACGACGACCTGGAATCCATGAGGGAGCCGTCCGAGTCGACGGCGCCCACCTCGAGCATCTGCTCCTCCTCTTCTTCTTTGCTTCTCCTTCTACTACTTTCTTTGGTTTTTGATTTTGAGTTTTTCAAGTCCATACTTTAACCCACGAGTACCGGGTTCTTGAGCTGCACCGCCGCAGTGACCCGATTGCCACGGTGCCCCTGATACGCCTGGGGGGTCAGGAGGTACCCCAGGGTCGGCCGCTAAAGACAGATCAACCCGCCTGCCACTCTCTCCGAGTGCCCCGACGCCGCGCGAGGCCCCCAAGGGGGGGCGCCCCAACGCCGGGAACTGGGGATTTTTTAAAGAGGTTTACTCCTCGCGGTCCGGGCGGTTAAGCCAAGACCCTCGTCCCCGCATAGAGCCGCTAGACATGACAACGACACTCCATGACGGGATTACGAGCCAGACGGTAATGATGCAGGTTCGCTGCACCACCTGCCCAGAAACAAGGTTTCCAGGCCCGCCCGAGTGTGCCGAAGCACACCTTCTGGGTTATTTTTTATAGAGGTTTTCTTCCTCGCAGTCCGAATGGCAAGCCATCCGAACCCTCGCTCCCACCAAGGACAAGTCCCCGGTAGGCTTACGAGCTGCTACCCCCTCCAAACCCCGTCTGACGAGCAGACGAAGCGGGAAGGGGCCCGCGAGGCAATTAGTTTCACGGCCGATCGCTCGGCCGCTACTCACAGGGTGGGCCACGAGAAGGCTTGCCTCATCCACCCCAACCTAACCTAACCTAACCTAACCTAACCTAACCTAACCTAACCTAACCTAACCTAACCTAACCTAACCTAACCTAACCTAACCTAACCATAGTTTTTTTTTTTTTTTTTTTTTTTTTTTTTTAACGTCAGGAAATCCCCACGGATACCCTCCCGGCCCGGGGGAGCCAGAGGGTTATGTCGGACTCGAACCGACTAAAACCTGACGGTGTTCCTACTAGTCACCATGGTTGGTGGGGCCGCGGGAACGCGTGAGCATAACATCACGCGACCCCACCGGTGCTGCCCGGCACTTAAGCCGCGCCCGCTCGCTTGCGCAGGGAACGACTTCCCACGCCGAGGAATAGGGAGGTGCATGGGGAACACATGCACGCACCGTCCCGAGGCCCTTGATGGGACGACACCACCCCCGTGGTGCGCCCCAAGCCTCGTGAGGGGGAGGCGCCGGACAAGGCACCTACGTGCCCATCGCCTCCACCCCTCGCTCCTTCGCCACTGCAGCCGCCCCGCTGGCCTCGGTGGTCGCGGTCCGTACGTCGACCACTTTCTTCAGCCCGGGGCAGGCCTTTCCGCCCAGCCTGTGCGCCGCCGGCATCCCTGCCGCCGCGCACAATGAGCACCTGGGAGACGCCTCACAATCCGCGACTCGGTGACCCTCCTGACCGCAGCGATAGCATTGGCCGCTGCGGTCCTGCCCTTCTCTGCAGGTGACGGCCGCGTGCCCCACCTGAAGGCATCGGTAGCACCGCATCGGCCGCGGCTCCAGCAGGCGGACGCCCACTGAGACCCAGCCGACCAGCAACCTTCCCTTGGCCACCTTCTGGGCAGCCCTCACCGGACACCTGATCCAGGCGGTCCTCACTCCTGAGGGTAGGGCCCTGATGGGCCCAACTCGGACCGCCTCCACGGCGCAGTCTCCAGCGCCAGCGACAGCAGCCGCCACGTCATCTTCTGTAGCCGTGTCGTCTAGCCCAACGAGCCGCAACTCGGCACACTTCGTTGGCCTCGTGACCTTCACCGACTCGCGGGCTAGCACCTGCCCGAGCCTGGCAGCCAGCTCATCGGCCTTTTCTTCACCTGCTGCCGCTGGCAACTCCAATAGCCGAGCGCCCGTCCTCGTGACCCTCAGCCGAAGGCCACCAGTGCAGCCGAGATCCTCCAGCTTCACTCCTTCTCGTGCACTTTTGAGCATAGAGGCATACGTCATGCCCCCCTCAATGGCCTCCGGCGTCAGGGACAGCATCACAGCCGCCGTCTTGGGCGCCCGCAGCTTCGGCTGCTTGGACCGTGACTTCTTCCTCTCTGCCTTCTTCTGCGGTTTCTTCGAGGGAGCAGAGGCAGGAACCGCCTCAGGTGCCCCCGCCCTTCTCTTCCTCTTCTTTGCAGCAACTGTGGCCCAGTCGCTGCCCGGCGTCTTTGGTGGGGCACTACCCGCAGCAGGCAGCACCTCACCCTCCTCCTCGTGTGTTGGATCAGCTGCCGTCGGCGATCCGCCGTCACCCGCCAGCGGAGGCCGCTGCCTGGGCTTCGGTAGCAGCCGGTCCTGGAGCTCCCTTATTTTGGCGTCCATTATGACGCCCATCTTCTCCGCTAACTTCTCCAACAGGTCCTCCGGCACCAGTGGAGGAGGCGAGGCCATAGTCCCACCGCCCGTTGGGGCTTGAGGTGGCGAAGCGGGGGCAGCCATCGACCCCCGCAGCGCATCCAGCTCCGTCTTCAGGTTGGAAACGTCCTTCTTCAAGTTCGCCACCTCTTCCTCAAGACGTTTCCTCTCACTTTGGAGGAACTTCACCTCCTGTGTCGCGGCGCCATCCATGATGTACTCCCTTGCGTCTTGAAAGATCTCAGCGGCTTCTTTCAAGGCGCGCACGTACGTCCCCTTGAGGTTCTTCGACCTCGTGGCGATGAGGGTGACGTTCTTCACGGCAGCCTCCGTCTCTTTGAGCACATCGTCCACTCTCACCGCGTCTTCCTCCACAACGGGCCTTGTGGGCTCTAGGCTCGCCAGCACTCCCTTCTCTGCCAGCAGCTCCAGTTCCCGCTGAATCTGGGCATTCAGCTCCGCCTTCGCCTGTGCAAGGCCGACATATTCGCCTGTGGTAGGCGGCCGTCCTCTTCCTCTCTTGGAATGCGCCGTTGCCTGCGCCTTGTCCCCTGATGTTCGGGGACGGTCTTCTTCTTCATCGTCGATCCGTCTCTTACGACATGTCGACGATGACCTCGAATTATCATCCATTAGGGAGCCGTCCGAGTCGACGGCGCCCACCTCGAGCATCTGCTCCTCCTCTTCCACTTTGTTCCTTCTTCTACTTTGTTTGCTTTTTGATTTTGTTTTGTTCAAGTCCATACTTTAACCCACGAGTACCGGGTTCTTGAGCTGCACCGCCGCAGTGACCCGATTGCCACGGTGCCCCTGATACGCCTGGGGGGTCAGGAGGTGCCCCAGGGTCGGCCGCTAAAGACAGATCAACCCGCCTGCCACTCTCTCCGAGTGCCCCGACGCCGCGCGAGGCCCCCAAGGGGGGCGCCCCAACGCCGGGAACTGGGGATTTTTTAAAGAGGTTCTCTCCTCGCGGTCCGGGCGGTTAAGCCAAGACCCTCGTCCCCGCATGGAGCCGCTAGACATGACAACGACACTCCACGACGGAATTACGAGCCAGACGGTAATGATGCAGGTTCGCTGCACCACCTGCCCAGAAACAAGGTTTCCAGGCCCGCCGGAGTGTGCCGAAGCACACCTTCTGGGTTATTTTTTATAGAGGTTTTCTTCCTCGCAGTCCGAATGGCAAGCCACCCGAACCCTCGCTCCCACCAAGGACAAGTCCCCGGTAGGCCTACGAGCTGCTACCCCCTCCAAACCCCGTCTGACGAGCAGACGAAGCGGGAAGGGGCCCGCGAGGCAATTAGTTTCACGGCCGATCGCTCGGCCGCTACTCACAGGGTGGGCCACGAGAAGGCTTGCCTCATCCACCCCAACCTAACCTAACCTAACCTAACCTTTTTTTTTTTTTTTTTTTTATCGTCAGGAAATCCCCACGGATACCCGTCCAGCCCTAGGGAGCCGGAGGGTTATGTCGGACTCGAACCGACTAAAACCTGACGGTGTCCTTCGGGACGCCATAAGTGGCAGGGTCGCGGGAACTGCGTGAGCATTACATCGCGCGACCCCGCCGGCGTTGTCCGGTGTGGAGCCGGACCCGATCCCGAGCTAGGGCGGAGGAGAGATTCTCCGCCCGACTACATTGTGAGAGGCGCGCAGGACACGCGCACACCATCTCGAGGCCCCAAGTGACGGGACGGCGAAGCCCTAGCTTGCCGCCCCAAGGCCTCTAGGTGGGGGGGAGGAGGCCACGATAGGCCCTCCTCCTGGCCCCAGCTCTCCGGCGGAACCTTTTTTTTTTTTTTTTTTTTTTTTTTTTACGTCAGGAAATCCCCACGGATACCCTCCCGGCCCGGGGGAGCCAGAGGGTTATGTCGGACTCGAACCGACTAAAACCTGACGGTGTTCCTACTAATCGCCATGGTTGGCGGGGTCGCGGGAACGCGTAAGCATAACATCACGCGACCCCACCGGCGCTGCCCGACACTTAAGCCGAGCCCGCTCGCCTGCGCAGGGAACGACTTCCCACGCCGAGGGATAGGGAGGTGCATGGGGAACACATGCACGCACCGTCCCGAGGCCCTTGATGGGACGACACCACCCCCGTGGTGCGCCCCAAGCCTCATGAGGGGGAGGCGCCGGACAAGGCACCTACGTGCCCATCGCCTCCACCCCTCGCTCCTTCGCCGCTGCAGCCGCCCCGCTGGCCTCGGTGGTCGTGGTCCGTACGTCGACCACTTTCTTCAGCCCGGGGCAGGCTTTTCCGCCCAGCCTGTGCGCCGCCGGCCTCCCTGCCGCCGCGCACAATGAGCATCTGGGAGCCGCCTCACACTCTGCGACTCGATGACCCTCCTGACCGCAGCGATAGCATTGGCCGCTGCGGTCCTGCTCTTCTCTGCAGGTGATGGCCGCGTGCCCCACCTGAAGGCATCGGTAGCACCGCATCGGCCGCGGCTCCAGCAGGCGAACGCCCACCGAAACCCAGCCAACCAGTAACCTCCCTTTGGCCACCTTCTGGGCAGCCTTCACCGGACACTTGATCCAGGCGGTCCTCACTCCTGAGGGTAGAGCTCTGATGGGCCCAACCCGGACCGCCTCCACGGCGCAGTCTCCAGCGCCAGCGACCGCAGCCGCCACGTCCTCTTCCGTTGCCGTGTCGTCCAGCCCGACGAGCCGCAACTCGGCACACTTCGTTGGCCTCGTGACCTTCACCGACTCGCGGGCCAGCACCTGCCCGAGCCTGGCAGCCAGCTCATCAGCCTTCTCTTCTCCTGCTGCCGCCGGCAGCTCTAATAGGCGGGCGCCCGTCCTCGTGACCCTCAGCCGAAGGCCACCAGTGCAGCCGAGATCCTCAAGCTTCACTCCGGCTCGTGCACTCTTCAGCATTGAGGCATACGTCATGCCCCCCTCAATGGCCTCCGGCGTCAGGGACAGCATCACTGCAGCCGTATTAGGCGCCCGCAGCTTCGGCTGCTTTGACTGCACCTTCTTCCCCGCCTTCTTCTGCGGCTTCTTCAAGGGAGCAGAGGCAGGAACCGCCACAGGTGCCCCCGCCCTTGTCTTCCTCTTCTTGGCAGCAACTGTTGCCCAGTCGCTGCCCGGCGTCTTTGGTGGGGCACTACCCGTGGCAGGCAGCACCTCACCCTCCTCCTCGTGTGTTGGATCAGCTGCCGTCGGCGATCCGCCGTCACCCGCCAGCGGAGGCCGCAGCCTGGGCTTCGGAAGCAGCCGATCTTGGAGCTCCCTTATTTTGGCGTCCATTATGACGCCCATCTTCTCCGCTAACTTCTCCAACAGGTCCTCCGGCACCAGTGGAGGAGGCGAGGCCACAGTCCCACCGCCCGTTGGGGCTTGAGGTGGCGACGCGGGGGCCGCCATCGACTCCCGCAGTGCACCTAGCTCCGTCCTCAGGTTTTGAACGTCTCTTTTCGTGTCCTCCACCTCCTTCTGAAGGCGCTTCTTCTCCCTTTGGAGAATCTTCACCTCCTGTGTCACCGTGTCATCCATTATGTATTTGCGCACGTCACTGAAGACTTCGGCGGCATCCTTCAAGGCGCGCACATACGTCCCCTTCAAGTTCTTTGACCTCGTGGCGATGAGAGTGATGTTCTTCACTGAGGCCTCCATCATGTCACACACGTCGTCCACGCTCACTTCCAAAACGCACCGTGTGGGCTCTAGGCTCGCCGCCAGCTCCTTTTCCGCCTGCAGCTCCAGCTCCCGCTGTATCTGGGCATTCAGCTCCGCCTTTGCCTGTGCTAGGCCGACATATTCGCCTGTGGTAGGCGGCCGTCCTCTCCCTCTCTTCGTTTTCGCCGCTGCCGGCGCCTTGTCCCCAGATGTTCGGGGACGGTCTTCTTCATAGTCGATCCGCCTCTTACGGCATGTCGACGATGACCTGGAATCCATGAGGGAGCCGTCCGAGTCGACGGCGCCCACCTCGAGCATCTGCTCCTCCTCTTCTTTTTCTTTCCTCCTTCTACTTGTTTTTGTTTTTTGTTTGTTCATATCCATTCTTCAACCCACGATTACCGGGTTCTTGAGCTGCACCGCCGCAGTGACCCGATTGCCACGGTGCCCCTGATACGCCTGGGGGGTCAGGAGGTGCCCCAGGGTCGGCCGCTAAAGACAGATCAACCCGCCTGCCACTCTCTCCGAGTGCCCCGACGCCGCGCGAGGCCCCCAAGGGGGCGCCCCAACGCCGGGAACTGGGGATTTTTTAAAGAGGTTAACTCCTCGCGGTCCGGGCGGTTAAGCCAAGACCCTCGTCCCCGCATGGAGCCGCTAGACATGACAACGACACTCCACGACGGGATTACGAGCCAGACGGTAATGATGCAGGTTCGCTGCACCACCTGCCCAGAAACAAAGTTTCCAGGCCCGCCCGAGTGTGCCGAAGCACACCTTCTGGGTTATTTTTTATAGAGGTTTTCTTCCTCGCAGTCCGAATGGCAAGCCATCCGAACCCTCGCTCCCACCAAGGACAAGTCCCCGGTAGGCCTACGAGCTGCTACCCCCTCCAAACCCCGTCTGACGAGCAGACGAAGCGGGAAGGGGCCCGCGAGGCAATTAGTTTCACGGCCGATCGCTCGGCCGCTACTCACAGGGTGGGCCACGAGAAGGCTTGCCTCATCCACCCCAACCTAACCTAACCTAACCTAACCTTTTTTTTTTTTTTTTTTTTTATCGTCAGGAAATCCCCACGGATACCCGTCCAGCCCTAGGGAGCCGGAGGGTTATGTCGGACTCGAACCGACTAAAACCTGACGGTGTCCTTCGGGACGCCATAAGTGGCAGGGTCGCGGGAACTGCGTGAGCATTACATCGCGCGACCCCGCCGGCGTTGTCCGGTGTGGAGCCGGACCCGATCCCGAGCTAGGGCGGAGGAGAGATTCTCCGCCCGACTACATTGTGAGAGGCGCGCAGGACACGCGCACACCATCTCGAGGCCCCAAGTGACGGGACGGCGAAGCCCTAGCTTGCCGCCCCAAGGCCTCTAGGTGGGGGGGAGGAGGCCACGATAGGCCCTCCTCCTGGCCCCAGCTCTCCGGCGGAACCTAACCTAACCTTTTTTTTTTTTTTTTTTTTTTTTTTAACGTCAGGAAATCCCCACGGATACCCGTCCGGCCCTGGGGAGCCAGAGGGTTATGTCGGACTCGAACCGACTAAAACCTGACGGTGTCCACCGGGGCGCCTTACTCGGCGGGGTCACGGGAACTGCGTGAGCATTACATCACGCGACCCCACCGGCGCTGTCCGGCCGAAGCCGAACCCACCTCAGCTGGGCGAGGGCGAACCCCCGCCCAGCAACACCGAGGGGCGCGCGGGACACGCGCGCACCACCTCTAGGCCGAACGCGAAGGAGCGGCAAGCCCCAGCTTACCACCCCACGGCCCTAGGTAGGGGACGGAGGAGGCCACGACAGGCAGTCAAATGTCGTAGCCCCCTCCGCCCACCACCCAGCCCACCTCCAGGGCCCAGTCCCTAGCCTGGACCCAAGTAATTTTTAGAGAGGTTTTCTTCCTCGCGGTCTAAGGAGCAAGCCCCTTGGACCCTCGGCCCTGACACCAGGGAAGAACTCCAGTGCAGGGTTACGAGATTTGACGGTGACAGCGCTGACACTGCCTGCCCAGCAATCGCGTTGATTGCCGGGCCCGCCCGAAGGCCAGGGACGCGCGCCACCCGGGAGTGGTGTCTCCCGGCAAAATGACGTGGTCCCGGCACCCACCACTCCTCCAGCCTCCGTCGGAGCCATCGACGGAGGCGGAGAGCAGCCCCGGGGGCAATTAGTTTCACGGTCATGGCTCAAGACCGCTACTCACAGGGTGGGCCACGAGAAGGCTTGCCCCATCCACCCCAACCTAACCTAACCTAACCTAACCTAACCTAACCTAACCTAACCTAACCTAACCTAACCTAACCTAACCTAACCTAACCTAACCTAACCTAACCTTTTTTTTTTTTTTTTTTTTTTTTTTTTTTTTTTTTTTTAACGTCAGGAAATCCCCACGGATACCCTCCCGGCCCGGGGGAGCCAGAGGGTTATGTCGGACTCGAACCGACTAAAACCTGACGGTGTTCCTACTCGGCACCATGGTTGGCGGGGTCGCGGGAACGCGTAAGCATAACATCACGCGACCCCACCGGTGCTGCCCGGCACTTAAGCCGAGCCCTCTCGCTTGCGCAGGGAACGACTTCCCACGCCGAGGAATAGGGAGGTGCATGGGGAACACATGCACGCACCGTCCCGAGGCCCTTGATGGGACGACACCACCCCCGTGGTGCGCCCCAAGCCTCATGAGGGGGAGGCGCCGGACAAGGCACCTACGTGCCCATCGCCTCAACCCCTCGCTCCTTCGCCGCTGCAGCCGCCCCGCTGGCCTCGGTGGTCGCGGTCCGTACGTCGACCACTTTCTTCAGCCCGGGGCAGGCTTTTCCGCCCAGCCTGTGCGCCGCCGGCCTCCCTGCCGCCGCGCACAATGAGCACCTGGGAGACGCCTCACAATCCGCGACCCGGTGACCCTCCTGACCGCAGCGATAGCATTGGCCGCTGCGGTCCTGCTCTTCTCTGCAGGTGATGGCCGCGTGCCCCACCTGAAGGCATCGGTAGCACCGCATCGGCCGCGGCTCCAGCAGGCGGACGCCCACTGAGACCCAGCCGACCAGCAACCTTCCCTTGGCCACCTTCTGGGCAGCCCTCACCGGACACTTGATCCAGGCGGTCCTCACTCCTGAGGGTAGGGCTCTGATGGGCCCAACCCGGACCGCCTCCACGGCGCAGTCTCCAGCGCCAGCGACCGCAGCCGCCACGTCCTCCTCCGTGGCCGTGTCGTCCAGCCCAACGAGCCGCAACTCGGCACACTTCGTCGGCCTCGTAACCTTAACCGACTCGCGGGCCAGCACCTGCCCGAGCCTGGTAGCCAGCTCATCTGCCACTTCTCCTCCTGCTGCCGCTGGCAACTCCAAGAGCCGGGCGCCCGTCCTCGTGACCCTCAGCCGAAGGCCACCAGTGCAGCCGAGATCCTCGAGCTTGATTCCGTCTCGTGCACTTTTTAGTATTGAGGCATACGTCATGCCCCCCTCAATGGCCTCCGGCGTCAGGGACAGCATCACTGCAGCCGTCTTGGGCGCCCGCAGCTTCGGCTGCTTAGACCGCACCTTCTTCTTCTCAGCCTTCTTCTTGATCTGCAGCTTCTCCATGGGAGCAGAGGGAGGAACCGCCACAGGTGCCCCCGCCCTTTTCTTCCTCTTCTTGGCAGCAACTGTGGCCCAGTCGCTGCCCGGCGTCTTTGGTGGGGCACTACCCGCAGCAGGCAGCACCTCACCCTCCTCCTCGTGTGTTGGATCAGCTGCCGTCGGTGGCCCGGCGTCACCCGCCAGCGGAGGCCGCAGCCTGGGCTTCGGAAGCAGCCGGTCCTGGAGCTCCCTTATTTTGGCGTCTATCATGACGCCCATCTTCTCCATCAGTTCCTCCAGCACCAGTGGAGGAGGCGAGGCCACAGTTCCACCGCCCGTTGGGGCTTGAAGTGGCGACGCGGGGACCGCCATCGACTCCCGCAGCGCATCCAGCTCCGTCTTCAGATTGGAAACGTCCTTCTTCATGTTTTCTACCTCCTTCTGTAGACGCTTCTTCTCCTTTTGGAGGACCTTCACCTCCTGTGTCACCGTGTCATCCATTATATATTTGCGCACGTCGCTGAAGACTTCGGCGGCTTCCTTTAAGGCGCGCACGTACGTCCCCTTCAAGTTCTTTGACCTCGTGGCGATGAGAGTGATGTTTTTCACTGAGGCCTCCATCAGGTCACACACGTCGTCCACGCTCACTTCCACAACGCGCCGTGTGGGCTCTAGGCTCGCCGCCAGCTCCTTTTCCGCCTGCAGCTCCAGCTCCCGCTGCATCTGGGCATTCAGCTCCCCCTTTGCCTGCGCAAGGCCGACATATTCGCCTGTGGTAGGCGGCCGTCCTCTTCCTCTCTTAGTTTTAGCCGCTGCCGGCGCCTTGTCCCCAGATGTTCGGGGACGGTCTTCTTCATCGTCGATCCGTCTCTTGCGACATGTCGACGATGACCTCGAATTATCATCCATTAGGGAGCCGTCCGAGTCGACGGCGCCCACTTCGAGCATCTGCTCCTCCTCTTCTTTTTTGCTTCTTCTAGTTGTTTTTGAGTTTTTTAAGTCCATACTTTAACCCACGAGTACCGGGTTCTTGAGCTGCACCGCCGCAGTGACCCGATTGCCACGGTGCCCCTGATACGCCTGGGGGGTCAGGAGGTGCCCCAGGGTCGGCCGCTAAAGACAGATCAACCCGCCTGCCACTCTCTCCGAGTGCCCCGACGCCGCGCGAGGCCCCCAAGGGGGCGCCCCAACGCCGGGAACTGGGGATTTTTTAAAGAGGTTTACTCCTCGCGGTCCGGGCGGTTAAGCCAAGACCCTCGTCCCCGCATGGAGCCGCTAGACATGACAACGACACTCCACGACGGGATTACGAGCCAGACGGTAATGATGCAGGTTCGCTGCACCACCTGCCCAGAAACAAGGTTTCCAGGCCCGCCCGAGTGTGCCGAAGCACACCTTCTGGGTTATTTTTTATAGAGGTTTTCTTCCTCGCAGTCCGAATGGCAAGCCATCCGAACCCTCGCTCCCACCAAGGACAAGTCCCCGGTAGGCTTACGAGCTGCTACCCCCTCTAAACCCCGTCTGACGAGCAGACGAAGCGGGAGGGGGCCCGCGAGGCAATTAGTTTCACGGCCGATCGCTCAGCCGCTACTCACAGGGTGGGCCACGAGAAGGCTTGCCTCATCCACCCCAACCTAACCTAACCTTTTTTTTTTTTTTTTTAACGTCAGGAAATCCCCACGGATACCCGCCGGCGCTAGGGAGCCGGAGGGTTATGTCGGACTCGAACCGACTAAAACCTGACGGTGTCCTTCGGGACGCCATAAGTGGCAGGGTCGCGGGAACTGCGCAAGCATTACATCGCGCGACCCCACCGGCGTTGTCCGGTGTGGAGCCGGACCCGATCCCGAGCTAGGGCGGAGGAGAGATTCTCCGCCCGACTACATTGTGAGAGGCGCGCAGGACACGCGCACACCATCTCGAGGCCCTAAGTGACGGGACGGCGAAGCCCTAGCTTGCCGCCCCAAGGCCTCTAGGTGGAGGGGAGGAGGCCATGATAGGCCCTCCTCCTGGCCCCAGCTCTCCGGCGGCGGATACGATGCGAAGAAGGGTCCATCTCCCGGTCCCTCTCCGCCGCCTCCTTCTGCGACATCACCAGTTCGCAAAAGGTTAGAGCTGCCTGCCATGCCTCATCGTCACCGACAATAGACTCTGCTAATGCCGGCAAGGAGAGGACACTCCCCACCGCTGCGACGAGGTCGCGGCGCTCCTCGGCCCAGGCTGGGCACTCCTCCAGTGTGTGTTGCGCCGTGTCGTCGTCGCAGCTGCAATGATGGCACTCGGTCGTTGGCTCTCGTCCGGCGATCCGGTGCAGGTAGTGGCCGAAGCAGCCGTGCCCCGTCAGAACCTGCACCATGCGGTAGCTCAACGACCCCGATCTTCTCTCCGCCCACTGTTGTAGGTGTGGGCGGAACGCCTCGACAGTCCAGCGGCCGGCACTTGGTTCCGCCAGCCACTCCCGCCACTTGTCCAGCATAGACTGCCGGGCTCGGAGTTTCCACGCCTCTACCTCCCTGGGAGCAGGATCTTGTTGCTGTTGGCGAAGGGCCGAGCGCCACTCGTACGTGGACGCATGCACCTCCGCCTCTAGGTCCCAGGGAGGACTTCCTGCTAGGACGCAGGCCGCCTCAAACGATACCGTGCGGTATCCGCGTATCACCCCGACGGCCATCACCCGCTGCGATCTTCGCAGGGGTGCGAAGCTAGCGGCCGTCAGGGCTTCCGCCCACACGGGCGCCCCATATAATGCCATGGAGCGCACAACGCCAAGGTAGAGGCGACGACGTCCTCCGCCAGGCCCCCCGACATTCGGCATTATTCTTCTCAGATTATTTGATGTTTTTATTAGCCGGGGGGCGAGCAGCTTGAAGTGCTCGCGGAAACTCCATCGGCCATCAAGGACGAGCCCAAGGTACTTCATATGGGACTCGACCCCGATGCGAGTGCCACCAATCACGATGTGGGACCCCACCGGTGGCGCCTGCCGAGGTCTGTGAAAACAGACTGCCTCGGACTTACTCAGCGCCACCTGGAGCCCCAGCTGTTGAATCCGCCTCACCACCTGCCATACCGACATCGTGGCGAGGCGGGAAGCCTCCCTGTAAGAACTCCCCCGAGCCGTGACAAGTGTGTCGTCTGCGTAGCAAGTCACGTTGGCTCCTCGAGGGAGTCTTACCCTCAGCACCCAGTCGTAGCCGATGTTCCACAGCAAGGGACCCAACACGGATCCCTGCGGGACACCGCACGACATCTCCCACAGGTGCTGTCGGGTCCCGTCGATAGACGACAAACCTCTCGCGCAAGTAGTCACCGACCAGCCGGCGCAGATATAGAGGCACCCCGTGGTATCGGAGTGCCTCCCCGATGCAGGGCCAGGGCAGAGTGTTGAACGCGTTGGATATGTCCAAGCTGACTGCCAACAACACCCCACCACTGGCCAGCGCCGCATCCGAGAGGGCCTTGACGCGCTTGATTGCGTCAACAGTTGATCGGCCCCCCCGGAACCCGAACTGTTTATCTGACAGGTCGGGACCAACACGCGAGAGGTGCCCGACAAGGCGCCCCGCCACGATGCGCTCAAAGAGCTTGTTCACCTCGTCGAGCATCACTATTGGACGATAGGCCGAAGGAGACTCCGCCGGACGCCCGTCCTTCTTCAACAGGACGAGTCGACCCACCTTCCACAACTTGGGGAATCGACCTGTCTCCAGACAGGCGTCCAGCAACCTTTTATATCTCTCCCCGAGAGCCTCAAGGGAAAGGGCCAAGGCCTGACCCGGAACGCCATCCGGGCCCGGAGCCCTATTTCTAGCCCGGAGCTTGAGAACAGCCGCACGCAGCTCTGCCTCTGTCACCACCGGTGCTCCTTCCGTGACCCCCGACTCCGATGAACGGGACACGGGGGCCATCACCGGCGGATCATGATCGGCCCGTCTTGGAAAGAGGGCCGACACGACGTTCTCAAGCAGCCGGGGCTCGAGACTTTCCGTGAGCGGGGGGGCCCAAGGGCGAAGCTTGCCCATAACCATCCTGTATGGGCGCCCCCACGGATCTCTGTTCAGAGTCTCGAGCAGCTCCGCTCTGGCACTAGCCTTGGCGTTGCTGATGGACAGCTGCAACACTCTCCGCGACTGCGTGTATGCAGCGTACAGCTGTGCTTCCTCGCCGGCGTCGCGATTCCGCCGTCTGCGGTATCTGGTGTACCGGCGCCTCGCCACTACGCAGCTCTTCCGCTGCTGGGCGATCTCTTCAGACCACCAGTACACCTGACGCCTAGGAGGTCGTAGCTGGGCCCAGGGCATCGCGGTATCGCAGATGCTTGTAATTGCGCCCCGGAACCACTCTGCTTCTTGATCGACCTCCACAGGCCCAGTCGGTGTTGATGACCAGGCCTGGACGATGGAAGCTTCCACCAGCAAATCCTTTCTTATCCTCTTGAGGCACCATCTCGGGGAGGACCCATTGTTGTGTCCTCTGGTACGGACCCAAGTATTGACCGGAGTGGAGGAGAGGTCGAACCGGATGTACCGGTGATCGGACAAAGTCTCCTCCTGCTCCAAGACAGTCCAGTTGTGGACAGTGCGCGCGAGCGCGGGGGGGTCGCAAACGTCAAGTCTACGACGGACCCTCCCGTCTGCCGCACGCAAGTCTCGACCGAGCCCCGATTCAAAATAACGAGGCCAGTCGACGCTGCCCACGACTCCAGAGTCTCGCCTCTGACGTCTTTGGCGGGGGAACCCCATGTTTGGGATTTGGCGTTAAAGTCCCCCGCCACCAACACTTCTCTCGGCCGGGCGCGCATGATTTCACGCCCGAGCCCATCGACCGATTGTTCGAAATCTGCGAGACTCCAGTTTGGGGGAGAAATAGACACTGACAAGAACGATGTCTCCCCAAAGGACTGCCACATACCCCCCGACCCCTAGCGGTGATAGCAGGGGCCGGTACGTTCACACCAGAGGACACAACGGCGACCGAGCCATCGGCGTCCCCGAACCAACTGTCAGGGACAAAATAGGGCTCGGCCACCATGGCGACATCAATCGACCACTGCGCCAGGGACTGAAGAAGAAGATCTTGAGCTGCGGCGCAGTGGTTGACGTTCGCCTGAAGGAGACGCAGATGGAGCATTTATGCTTCCATTGCCTCCCCTTCCCTGCTTCTTGCAGGGGCGGCTGGCTGAGGTGCAGCGGGGGCCCCGGTCCGTAGGGCCGCACCTTTCTTGTGTTTTTGGGGTCGGGACCCCACGCACGCCTTACTACCCGCCCGATGTTCAGCGGGTCTGTTGACTGCAGCACAGAGGCTGCAATGGGCTGCGTTGCTGCACCCCGCGGCCTTGTGGCCGGGCTGACCGCAGCGGTAGCATTCTTCGCTGCGGTCTGTCTCGGAGGTGCACATGGGCCTCACGTGACCGACTTGGAGGCACTTGTAACACCTTTGGGGTCGGGAGTCCAGCAATTGGACCCGTACCGAGACCCAGCCAATCAACAGGCGGCCAGCCGCCACTTTCTTGGCCGCAGGGATGGGGCACCTGAGCCATGTAGTGCCCATCCCCGACGGCGAAGCTTTTATTTCTCCGGCCTTGATGGCCTGAGGAGAGCACTCTCCAGCCTTGGCCACCGCCGCCACCACCTCTTCCACGGTGATTGAGTCGTCCAGGCCCGACAGTTTCAGTTCTGCCGTTTTCACGGGCCTGGAGACCCGCACCATCTCGGGGTCCAGGACCGTAGCGAGCTTAGCGGCCAAATCGTCTGCCCTCGCCTCGCTCGCTGACCCCGGGATCTCGAGCAATCTCGCCCCAGTCGCCGTCTGGCGAACGCGCACACCCAGGCCGCTGAGGTCTTCGCTGGCCAACTTTTCTTTGGCCACCCTTAGGACCTGGGCGAACGTCAACCCGCTTTCTTTGCCTGGGGCGAGATCGCCAGCACCACCACGGAAGAGCGCGGTGGCCGAAGCGACGACCCCTTCTTTTCTTTTGGGGGAGGAGCCCTAGGTTTCGGCTGACTCCTCCCAGACTGCGGAGGGGCAGGACCCTTCTTGGCACGACCCCTTTTTACAACCGTGGACCAACCCTCGTCCATTGATGGAGGAGGAGGAGCCAGGGGCCGCGCCTGTTGCACCTTTGTCTTCGGAGCAGCCGCTCCTCCACGCACCGTCCTGTTTGGTGGTGGTGGGCGAGACCCACTGCCATCCGCCCGAAGCGGGGGTCTCACGCGTCTCTCTGGAAGGAGTCGGTCCTCCAGACTTGCCAGCTTGGCGTCTATCATGAAGCCAATTTTCCTCATGATAGACGCCATCGCATCCTCATCCAACTTGGGAGGGACCTTCTCCCTCACCACTGGAGCGGGCGCCTGCACGGGCCCGGCACGAGCTGCCCGGAACTCCGCCCTGAGGAGCTCCATCTCCCGTCGGAGAGCCTCCACTTGAGCCTGCAAACGCAAATTTTCCGCTTGCAGGGCCGCAGTCTCCTCTGAGGCCGTGCGGGCCTTAAACACCGCCAGTGCATCGGAGATCCGTCCGGCGGCCTCCTTGATGGCCCTCACACTTGTGCCCTTCAAGTTTTTGGATCTGGCAGCGACGTCAAGAATGATCTTGACGCCACCAGCCGCCTCCTGGGCAACGGCGTCTGTTGTGAGGTCCGCCAGACATGCATCCGACCGCGTCTCACGGAGCAACTCACAGAGGCTCTCCTCACTCTGGAGCTCCAGCTCCCTGGCTCTGGCCTCGTTAAAGGCCTGTTTGGCCTTTGCCAGTCCGACATATTCTCCCGTCGTCGGGGGTCTTCCCCTACGACGTGGGACGACTTTGGAGCTTGGAGCTCCCTCATCCATTTCACTGCGCCTTTTACGGGCAGTGATGACAGGGGATGAGCGTGAAGACACACTCATCCCCGAACAAATTGAATCAGCGTCCGAGCCAGCTGACCCGGACGCGTATGATTGGTCGTCCAGACGTTGAAGGACGACCACGGGTTTTGGAGAGCAGGTTTCCCTGCTCTCAGTGCGGTTTTTGCCCCCCCCAGAATAGATGGGGCTGCAGGCCGAAGCCTGGAGGGATTCTCCAGCCGCGTCGCGGCTGGTACCCTCCTGGGGTAGTTTTTCCTTTAAAAACGCACTCATGATTATTTTGCTTTTTAAAGAGGGGAGCTCCTCTATGGGTTGGTGCTCTAGTGACTGGACTCCCTCCAGCCACTCAGCCCATCGCCGAGCACCAGAAACTTGGGCTTAGGGTGATTTTTTAGAGAGGTTTTCTTCCTCGCGGTCCAAGGGGCAAGCCCCCCAGACCCTCGGCCCAGACCAGAGCAAGCTCTGGCACTGAGTTACGATATCTCCCGTGGTAGCACCAGAAACTGGCACTACCCGCCCGGCAAAAGGTGTTAGTATTGCCGGGCCCCGCCCTTGAGCCTAGGGCGCACACTTTGGTACGCCCTAGGGACTAACTCCGTCCACCACTCCGTCTGGCAGAACAGACGGAGCTGGAGAAGCCTTGAGGCAATTAGTTTCACGGCCGATCGCTCGGCCGCTACTCACAGGGTGGGCCACGAGAAGGCTTGCCCCATCCACCCCAACCTAACCTAACCTTTTTTTTTTTTTTTTTTTTTTTACGTCAGGAAATCCCCACGGATACCCGCCGGCGCTAGGGAGCCGGAGGGTTATGTCGGACTCGAACCGACTAAAACCTGACGGTGTCCTTCGGGACGCCATAAGTGGCAGGGTCGCGGGAACTGCGCAAGCATTACATCGCGCGACCCCACCGGCGATGTCCGGTGTGGAGCCGGACCCGATCCCGAGCTAGGGCGGAGGAGAGATTCTCCGCCCGACTACATTGTGAGAGGCGCGCAGGACACGCGCACACCATCTCGAGGCCCTAAGTGACGGGATGGCGAAGCCCTAGCTTGCCGCCCCAAGGCCTCTAGGTGGGGGGGAGGAGGCCACGATAGGCCCTCCTCCTGGCCCCAGCTCTCCGGCGGCGGATACGATGCGAGGAAGGGTCCATCTCCCGCTCCCTCTCCGCCGCCTCCTTCTGCGACATCACCAGTTCGCAGAAGGTTAGAGCCGCCTGCCATGCCTCATCGTCACCGACAATAGACTCTGCTAATGCCGGCAAGGAGAGGGCACTCCCCACCGCTGCGACGAGGTCGCGGCGCTCCTCGGCCCAGGCTGGGCACTCCTCCAGTGTGTGTTGCGCCGTGTCGTCGTCGCAGCCGCAATGATGGCACTCGGTCGTTGGCTCTCGTCCGGCGATCCGGTGCAGGTAGTGGCCGAAGCAGCCGTGCCCCGTCAGAACCTGCACCATGCGGTAGCTCAACGACCCCGATCTTCTCTCCGCCCACTGTTCTAGGTGTGGGCGGAACGCCTCGACAGTCCAGCGGCCGGCACTTGGTTCCGCCAGCCGCTCCCGCCATTTGTCCAGCATAGACTGCCGGGCTCGGAGTTTCCACGCCTCTACCTCCCTGGGAGCAGGATCTTGTTGCTGTTGACGGAGGGCCGAGCGCCACTCGTACGTGGACGCATGCACCTCCGCCTCTAGGTCCCAGGGAGGACTTCCTGCTAGGACGCAGGCCGCCTCAAACGATACCGTGCGGTATCCGCGTATCACCCCAACGGCCATCACCCGCTGCGATCGTCGCAGGGGTGCGAAACTAGTGGCCGTCAGGGCTTCCGCCCACACGGGTGCTCCATATAGCGCCATGGAGCGCACTACGCCAAGGTAGAGGCGGCGACGTCCTCCACCAGGCCCCCCGACGTTCGGCAATAATCTTCTCAAATTGTTTGACGTTTTTATTAGTCGGGGGGCGAGCAGCTTGAAGTGCTCGCGGAAACTCCATCGGCCATCGAGGACGAGCCCAAGGTACTTCATATGGGACTCGACCCCGATGCGAGTGCCACCAATCACGATGTGGGACCCCACCGGTGGCGCCTGCCGAGGTCTGTGAAAACAGACCGCCTCGGACTTACTCAGCGCCACCTGGAGCCCCAGCTGTTGAATCCGCCTCACCACCTGCCATACCGACATCGTGGCGAGGCGGGAAGCCTCCCTGTAAGAACTCCCCCGAGCCGTGACAAGAGTGTCGTCTGATAGCAAGTCACGTTGGCTCCTCGAGGGAGTCTCACCCTCAGCACCCAGTCGTAGCCGATGTTCCACAACAAGGGACCCAACACGGATCCCTGCGGGACACCGCACGACATCTCCCACAGGTGCTGTCGGCCGTCCCGTCCAGGATAGACGACAAACCTCTCGCGCAAGTAGTCACCGACCAGCCGGCGCAGATACTGAGGCACCCCATGGTAGCGGAGTGCCTCCCCGATGCAGGGCCAGGGCAGAGTGTTGAACGCGTTGGATATGTCCAAGCTGACTGCCAACAACACCCCACCACTGGCCAGCGCCGCATCCGAGAGGGCCACCTGACGCCTAGGAGGTCGCAGCTGGGCCCGGGGCATCGCGCTATCGCAGATGCTTGTAATTGCGCCCCGGAACCACTCCGCTTCTTGATCGACCTCCACAGGCCCAGTCGGTGTTGATGACCAGGCCTGGACGATGGAAGCTTCCACCAGCAAATCCTTTCTCATCCTCTTGAGGCACCATCTCGGGGAGGACCCGTTGTTGTGTCCTCTGGTACGGACCCAAGTATTTACCGGAGCGGAGGAGAGGTCGAACCGGATGTACCGGTGATCAGACAGAGTCTCCTCCTGCTCCAAGACAGTCCAGTTGTGGACAGTGCGCGCGAGCGCGGGGGTCGCAAACGTCAAGTCTACGACGGACCCTCCCGTCTGCCGCACGCAAGTCTCGACCGAACCACGATTCAAAATAACGAGGCCAGTCGACGCTGCCCACGACTCCAGAGTCTCGCCTCTGACGTCTGTGGCGGGGGAACCCCATGTTCGGGATTTGGCGTTAAAGTCCCCCGCCACCAACACTTCTCTGGGCCGGGCGCGCATAATTTCACGCCCGAGCCCATCGACCGATTGTTCGAAATCTGCGAGACTCCAGTTTGGGGAGAAATAGACACCAACAAGAACGATGTCTCCCCAAAGGACTGCCACGTACCCCCGACCCCTAGCGGTGATAGCAGGGGCCGGTACGTTCACACCAGAGGACACAACGGCGACCGAGCCATCGGCGTCCCCGAACCAACTGTCAGGGACAAAATAGGGCTCGGCCACCATGGCGACATCAATCGACCACTGCGCCAGGGACTGAAGAAGAAGATCTTGAGCCGCGGCGCAGTGGTTGACGTTCGCCTGAAGGAGGCGTAGATGGAGCATTTATGCTTCCATCGCCTCCCCTTCCCTGCCTCTTGCAGGGGCGGCTGGCTGAGATGCAGCAGGGGCCCCGGTCCTTGGGGCCGCTCCTTTCTTCTGTCTTTGGGGTCGGGACCCCACGCAGGCCTTGCTGCCCGCCCGATGGTCGGCGGGTTTCTTCACCGCAGCGCAGAGGCTGCAGTGGGCTGCGTTGCTGCAACCTGCGGCCTTGTGGCCGGGTTGACCGCAGCGATAGCACTCGTCGCTGCGGTCGGTCTCGGCGGTGCACATTGGCCTCACGTGGCCGAGTTGGAGGCACCTGTAGCACCTTTGCGGTCGGGGGTCCAGCAGTTGAACCCGCACCGAGACCCAGCCTATCAACAGGCGGCCAGCCGCCACTCTCTTGGCCGCAGGGATGGGACACCTGAGCCATGCAGTGCCCATCCACGACGGTGAAGCCCTTATCTCCCCGATTTTAATCGACTGGGGAGAGCATCCACCAGCCCTGGCCACTGCCTCCACCACCTCTTCAACGGTGATCGAGTCGTCCAGGCCCGAAACCTTCAGTTCCGCTGACTTGACTGGCCTGGAGACCCGAACCATCCCGGAGTCCAACGCCGCAGCGAGCTTCTCTGCTACCTTGTCGGCCTTCGCCTCGCTATCAGACCCCGGGATTTCCAGCAACCTCGCTCCGGTCGCTGTCTGACGGACGCGTACACCCAGTGTGCCAAGGTCCTCGTTGGCCAACTTCTCCTTGGCATCCTTCAGGACCTGGGCGAACGTCAAGCCCCCTTCCTTCGCTTGGGGCGAGATCGTCAGCACCACCACTGAAGAGCGTGGTGGCCTAAGCGTGGACTTTTTCTTGGGTGGTGGGGCCTTGGGTGCTGGCTGACTTTTCCTCAGCTGCGGTGGGGCTAGCTTCTCCTTTTTTCTTCCTCTCCTCACAACAGTGGACCACCCTTCCTCTATCGATGTAGGAGCAGGAGGCAAAGGTTGCACCGGTCGTTGTTTGGCTGCACCCGCTGTCCTTGGAGCTGACACTCCCCCACGCACCTTGTCATTATGTGGTGGCACGTGAGCCCTAGCACCACTCGTCCTAAGCGGCGGCCTCATTCTCTTTTCCGGGAGAAGGCGATCCTCCAAACCAGCCAGCTTGGCGTCTATCATAAAGCCGATTTTGCTCATAATAGACGCCACAAATTCTTCGCCAACTTTAGGAGGGGCCGTCTCCCCTACCGCCGCAATTGGCGCAGGTTGTGCAGGCCCGGCCCGGGCGAAACCAGAAACTTGGGCTTAGGGTGATTTTTTAGAGAGGTTTTCTTCCTCGCGGTCCAAGGGGCAAGCCCCCCAGACCCTCGGCCCAGACCAGAGCAAAGCCCTGGCGCTGAGTTACGATATCACCCATGGTAGTACCAGAAACTGGCACTACCCGCCCGGCAAAAGGTGTTAGTATTGCCGGGCCCCGCCCTTGAGCCTAGGGCGCACACTTTGGTACGCCCTAGGGACTAACTCCATCCACCACTCCGTCTGGCAGAACAGACGGAGCTGGAGAAGCCTTGAGGCAATTAGTTTCAC
Organism: Leucoptera coffeella; assembly: GCA_030578115.1. Classification (NCBI taxonomy): domain Eukaryota; kingdom Metazoa; phylum Arthropoda; class Insecta; order Lepidoptera; family Lyonetiidae; genus Leucoptera; species Leucoptera coffeella. The sequence goes on from JAMBLF010001107.1 coordinate 47,597, forward strand.
GGCCGATCGCTCGGCCGCTACTCACAGGGTGGGCCACGAGAAGGCTTGCCTCATCCACCCCAACCTTTTTTTTTTTTTTTTTTTTTTTTTTTAACGTCAGGAAATCCCCACGGATACCCGTCCAGCCCTGGGGAGCCAGAGGGTTATGTCGGACTCGAACCGACTAAAACCTGACGGTGTCCACCGGGGCGCCTTACTCGGCGGGGTCACGGGAACTGCGTGAGCATTACATCACGCGACCCCACCGGCGCTGTCCGGCCGAAGCCGAACCCACCTCAGCTGGGTGAAGGCGAACCCCCGCCCAGCAACACCGAGGGGCGCGCGGGACACGCGCGCACCACCTCTAGGCCGAACGCGAAGGAGCAGCAAGCCCCAGCTTACCACCCCACGGCCCTAGGTAGGGGAGAGAGGAGGTCACGTTACCATTTTCGTGACCCCCCCTCCCCACTACCCAGCCTATCTCCAGAGCCCAGGTCCCTAGCCCTGGACTCAAGTAATTTTTTAGAGAGGTTTTCTTCCTCGCGGTCCAAGGAGCAAGCCCCTTGGACCCTCGGCCCTAACACCAGGGAAGAACTCCAGTGCAGGGTTACGAGATTTGACGGTGGCAGCGCTGACACTGCCTGCCCAGCAATCGCGTTGATTGCCGGGCCCGCCCCCAAAGGCCAGGGACGCGCGCCGCCAGGGAGTGGCGGTTCCCTGAAAACGACGCGGTCCCGGCACCCACCACTCCTCCAGCCTCCGTCGGAGCCATCGACGGAGGCGGAGTGCAGCCCCCGGGGCAATTGGTTTCACGGTCTACACCTCGACCGCTACTCACAGGGTGGGCCACGAGAAGGCTTGCACCATCCACCCCATCCACCCCAACCTAACCTAACCTTTTTTTTTTTTTTTACGTCAGGAAATCCCCACGGATACCCGCCGGCGCTAGGGAGCCGGAGGGTTATGTCGGACTCGAACCGACTAAAACCTGACGGTGTCCTTCGGGACGCCATAAGTGGCAGGGTCGTGGGAACTGTGCAAGCATTACATCGCGCGACCCCGCCGGCGTTGTCCGGTGTGGAGCCGGACCCGATCCCGAGCTAGGGCGGAGGAGAGATTCTCCGCCCGACTACATTGTGAGAGGCGCGCAGGACACGCGCACACCATCTCGAGGCCCTAAGTGACGGGACGGCAAGCCCTAGCTTGCCGCCCCAAGGCCTCTAGGTGGGGGGGAGGAGGCCACGGTAGGCCCTCCTCCTGGCCCCAGCTCTCCGGCGGCGGATACGATGCGAAGAAGGGTCCATCTCCCGGTCCCTCTCCGCCGCCTCCTTCTGCGACATCACCAGTTCGCAGAAGGTTAGAGCTGCCTGCCATGCCTCATCGTCACCGACAATAGACTCTGCTAATGCCGGCAAGGAGAGGGCACTCCCCACCGCTGCGACGAGGTCGCGGCGCTCCTCGGCCCAGGCTGGGCACTCCTCCAGTGTGTGTTGCGCCGTGTCGTCGTCGCAGCCGCAATGATGGCACTCGGTCGTTGGCTCTCGTCCGGCGATCCGGTGCAGGTAGTGGCCGAAGCAGCCGTGCCCCGTCAGAACCTGCACCATGCGGTAGCTCAACGACCCCGATCTTCTCTCCGCCCACTGTTCTAGGTGTGAGCGGAACGCCTCGACAGTCCAGCGGCCGGCACTTGGTTCCGCCAGCCGCTCCCGCCATTTGTCCAGCATAGACTGCCGGGCTCGGAGTTTCCACGCCTCTACCTCCCTGGGAGCAGGATCTTGTTGCTGTTGACGGAGGGCCGAGCGCCACTCGTACGTGGACGCATGCACCTCCGCCTCTAGGTCCCAGGGAGGACTTCCTGCTAGGACGCAGGCCGCCTCAAACGATACCGTGCGGTATCCGCGTATCACCCCAACGGCCATCACCCGCTGCGATCGTCGCAGGGGTGCGAAACTAGTGGCCGTCAGGGCTTCCGCCCACACGGGTGCTCCATATAGCGCCATGGAGCGCACTACGCCAAGGTAGAGGCGGCGACGTCCTCCACCAGGCCCCCCGACGTTCGGCAATAATCTTCTCAAATTGTTTGACGTTTTTATTAGTCGGGGGGCGAGCAGCTTGAAGTGCTCGCGGAAACTCCATCGGCCATCGAGGACGAGCCCAAGGTACTTCATATGGGACTCGACCCCGATGCGAGTGCCACCAATCACGATGTGGGACCCCACCGGTGGCGCCTGCCGAGGTCTGTGAAAACAGACCGCCTCGGACTTACTCAGCGCCACCTGGAGCCCCAGCTGTTGAATCCGCCTCACCACCTGCCATACCGACATCGTGGCGAGACGGGAAGCCTCCCTGTAAGAACTCCCCCGAGCCGTGACAAGAGTGTCGTCTGATAGCAAGTCACGTTGGCTCCTCGAGGGAGTCTCACCCTCAGCACCCAGTCGTAGCCGATGTTCCACAACAAGGGACCCAACACGGATCCCTGCGGGACACCGCACGACATCTCCCACAGGTGCTGTCGGCCGTCCCGTCCAGGATAGACGACAAACCTCTCGCGCAAGTAGTCACCGACCAGCCGGCGCAGATACGGAGGCACCCCATGGTAGCGGAGTGCCTCCCCGATGCAGGGCCAGGGCAGAGTGTTGAACGCGTTGGATATGTCCAAGCTGACTGCCAACAACACCCCACCACTGGCCAGCGCCGCATCCGAGAGGGCCTTGACGCGCTTGATTGCGTCAATTGTTGAACGCCCCCCCCGGAACCCGAACTGTTTATCTGACAGGTCGGGACCAACACGCGAGAGGTGCCCGACAAGGCGCCCCGCCACGATGCGCTCAAAGAGCTTGTCCGCCTCGTCGAGCATCACTATTGGACGATAGGCCGAAGGAGACTCCGCCGGACGCCCGTCCTTCTTCAACAGGACGAGTCGACCCACCCTCCACAACTTGGGGAATCGACCTGTCTCCAGACAGGCGTCCAGCAACCTTTTATATCTCTCCCCGAGAGCCTCAAGGGAAAGGGCCAAGGCCTGACCCGGAACACCATCCGGGCCCGGAGCCCTATTTCTAGCCCGGAGCCTGAGAACAGCCGCACGCAGCTCTGCCTCTGTCACCACCGGTGCACGTTCCGTGACCCCCGACTCCGATGAACGGGACACGGGGGCCATCACCGGCGGATCATGATCGGCCCGTCTTGGAAAGAGGGCCGACACGACGTTCTCAAGCAGCCGGGGCTCGAGACTTTCCGTGAGCGGGGGGGCCCAAGGGCGAAGCTTGCCCATAACCATCCTGTATGGGCGCCCCCACGGATCTCTGTTCAGAGTCTCGAGCAGCTCCGCTCTGGCACTAGCCTTGGCGTTGCTGATGGACAGCTGCAACACTCTCCGCGACTGCGTGTATGCAGCGTACAGCTGTGCTTCCTCGCCGGCGTCGCGATTCCGCCTTCTGCGGTATCTGGTGTACCGGCGCCTCGCCACTACGCAGCCCTTCCGCTGCTGGGCGATTTCTTCAGACCACCAGTACACCTGACGCCTAGGAGGTCGTAGCTGGGCCCGGGGCATCGCGGTATCGCAGATGCTTGTCATTGCGCCCCGGAACCACTCTGCTTCTTGATCGACCTCCACAGGCCCAGTCGATGTTGATGACCAGGCCTGGACGATGGAAGCTTCCACCAGCAAATCTTTGTTCATCCTCTTGAGGCACCATCTCGGGGAGGACCCGTTGTTGTGTCCTCTGGCACGGACCCAAGTATTGACCGGAGCGGAGGAGAGGTCGAACCGGATGTACCGGTGATCGGACAAAGTCTCCTCCCGCTCCAAGACAGTCCAGTTGTGGACAGTGCGCGCGAGCGCGGGTGTCGCAAACGTCAAGTCTACGACGGACCCTCCCGTCTGCCGCACGCAAGTCTCGACCGAGCCCCGATTCAAAACGACGAGGCCAGTCGACGCTGCCCACGACTCCAGAGTCTCGCCTCTGACGTCTGTGGCGGGGGATCCCCATGTTCGGGATTTCGAATTAAAATCCCCCGCCACCAACACTTCTCTGGGCCGGGCGCGCATTATTTCACGCCCGAGCCTATCGACCGATTGTTCAAATTCTGCGAGACTCCAGTTTGGGGAGAAATAGACACCGACTACTACGATGTCTCCCCAAAGGACTGCCACGTACCCCCGACCCCTAGCGGTGATAGCAGGGGCCGGTACGTTCACACCAGAGGACACAACGGCGACCGAGCCATCGGCGTCCCCGAACCAACTGTCAGGGACGAAATAGGGCTCGGCCACCATGGCGACATCAATCGACCACTGCGCCAGGGACTGAAGAAGAAGATCTTGAGCCGCGGCGCAGTGGTTGACGTTCGCCTGGAGGAGGCGCAGATGGAGCATTTATGCTTCCATTGCCTCCCCTTCCCTGCTTCTTGCAGGGGCGGCTGGCTGGCTCCGTCTGGCAGAACAGACGGAGCTGGAGAAGCCTCGAGGCAATTAGTTTCACGGCCGATCGCTCGGCCGCTACTCACAGGGTGGGCCACGAGAAGGCTTGCCTCATCCACCCCAACCTTTTTTTTTTTTTTTTTTTTTTTTTTTAACGTCAGGAAATCCCCACGGATACCCTTCCGGCCCTGGGGAGCCAGAGGGTTATGTCGGACTCGAACCGACTAAAACCTGACGGTGTCCACCGGGGCGCCTTACTCGGCGGGGTCACGGGAACTGCGTGAGCATTACATCACGCGACCCCACCGGCGCTGTCCGGCCGAAGCCGAACCCACCTCAGCTGGGCGAAGGCGAACCCCCGCCCAGCAAAAACGAGGGGCGCGCGGGACACGCGCGCACCACCTCTAGGCCGAACGCGAAGGAGCGGCAAGCCCCAGCTTACCACCCCACGGCCCTAGGTAGGGGACGGAGGAGGCCACGACAGGCGCTCAACTGTACACCAGTCGTGGCCCCCTCCGCCCACCACCCAGCACACCTCCAGGGCCCAGTCCCTAGCCCTGGACCCAAGTAATTTTTTAGAGAGGTTTTCTTCCTCGCGGTCCAAGGAGCAAGCCCCTTGGACCCTCGGCCCTAACACCAGGGAAGAACTCCAGTGCAGGGTTGCGAGATTTGACGGTGACAGCGCTGACACTGCCTGCCCAGCAATCGCGTTGATTGCCGGGCCCGCCCCAAAGGCCAGGGACGCGCGCCACCCGGGAGTAGTGTCTCCCGGCAAAATGACGCGGTCCCGGCACCCACCACTCCTCCAGCCTCCGTCGGAGCCATCGACGGAGGCGGAGAGCAGCCCCGGGGGCAATTGGTTTCACGGTCATGGCTCAAGACCGCTACTCACAGGGTGGGCCACGAGAAGGCTTGCCCCATCCACCCCAATCCACCCCAACCTTTTTTTTTTTTTTTTTTTTTTTTTTAACGTCAGGAAATCCCCACGGATACCCGTCCAGCCCTGGGGAGCCGGAGGGTTATGTCGGACTCGAACCGACTAAAACCTGACGGTGTTCCTACTAGTCGCCATGGTTGGCGGGGTCGCGGGAACGCGTGAGCATAACATCGCGCGACCCCACCGGTGCTGCCCGGCACTTAAGCCGAGCCCTCTCGCTTGCGCAGGGAATGGCTTCCTACGCCGAGGAATAGGGAGGTGCATGGGGAACACATGCACGCACCGTCCCGAGGCCCTTGATGGGACGACACCACCCCCGTAGTGCGCCCCAAGCCTCATGAGGGGGAGGCGCCGGACAAGGCACCTACGTGCCCATCGCCTCCACCCCTCGCTCCTTCGCTGCTGCAGCCGCCCCGCAGGCCTCGGTGGTTGCGGTCCGTACATCAACCACTTTCTTCAGCCCGGGGCAGGCTTTCCCGCCAAGCCTGTGCGCCGCCGGCCTCCCTGCCGCCGCGCACAATGAACATCTGGGAGCCGCCTCACACTCTGCGACTCGGTGACCCTCCTGACCGCAGCGATAGCACTGGCCGCTGCGGTCCTGCTCCTCTTTGCAGGTGACTGCCGCGTGGCCCACCTGAAGACACCGGTAACACCGCATTGGCCGCGGCTCCAGCAGGCGGACGCCCACGGAAACCCAGCCAACCAGCAATCTCCCGCTGGCCACCTTCTGGGCAGCCCCTACCGGACACTTGATCCAGGCGGTCCTCACTCCCGAGGGTAGGGCTCTGATGGGCCCAACCCGGACCGCCTCCACGGCGCAGTCTCCAGCGCCAGCGACCGCAGCCGCCACGTCCTCTTCAGTAGCCGCGTCGTCTAGCCCAACGAGCCGCAACTCGGCACACTTCGTCGGCCTCGTCACCTTCACCGACTCGCGGGCCAGCACCTGCCCGAGCCTGGCAGCCAGCTCATCTGCCACTTTTTCTCCTGCTGCCGCTGGCAACTCTAATAGCCGGGCGCCCGTCCTCGTGACCCTCAGCCGAAGGCCACCAGTGCAGCCGAGATCCTCCAGCTTCACTCCGTCTCGTGCACTCTTAAGCATTGAGGCATACGTCATGCCGCCTTCAATGGCCTCCGGCGTCAGGGACAGCACCACGGCAGCCGTCTTGGGCGCCCGCAGCTTCGGCTGCTTGGACCGTAACTTCTTCTTCTCAGCCTTCTTCTTGATCTGCGGCTTCTCTAAAGGAGCAGAGGCAGGAACCGCCACAGGTGCCCCCGCTCTTTTCTTCTTCTTCTTGGCAGCGACTGTGGCCCAGTCGCTGCCCGGCTTCTTAGGTGGGGCGTTACCCGCAGCAAGTAACACCTCGCCCCCTTCTTCTTGTGTCGGACCCCGTGGTGCGCCCCAAGCCTCATGAGGGGGAGGCGCCGGACAAGGCACCTACGTGCCCATCGCCTCCACCCCTCGCTCCTTCGCCGCTGCAGCCGCCCCGCTGGCCTCGGTGGTTGCGGCCCGTACGTCAACCACTTTCTTCAGCCCGGGGCAGGCTTTTCCGCCAAGCCTGTGCGCCGCCGGCCCCCCTGCCGCCGCGCACAGTGAGCACCTGGGAGACGCCTCACACTCCGCGATCCTGTGACCTTCTTGACCGCAGCGATAGCACTGGCCGCTGCGGTCCTGCTCTTCTTTGCAGGTGATGGCCGCGTGCCCCACCTGAAGGCACCGGTAACACCGCATTGGCCGTGGCTCCAGCAGGCGGACGCCCACGGAGACCCAGCCAACCAGCAATCTCCCCTTGGCCACCTTCTGGGCAGCCCTCACTGGACACTTGATCCAGGCGGTCCTCACTCCCGAGGGTAGGGCTCTGATGGGCCCAACCCGGACCGCCTCCACGGCGCAGTCTCCAGCGCCAGCGACCGCAGCCGCCACGTCCTCTTCAGTAGCCGCGTCGTCTAGCCCAACGAGCCGCAACTCGGCACACTTCGTCGGCCTCGTCACCTTCACCGACTCGCGGGCCAGCACCTGCCCGAGCCTGGCAGCCAGCTCATCTGCCACTTTTTCTCCTGCTGCCGCTGGCAACTCTAATAGCCGGGCGCCCGTCCTCGTGACCCTCAGCCGAAGGCCACCAGTGCAGCCGAGATCCTCCAGCTTCACTCCGTCTCGTGCACTCTTAAGCATTGAGGCATACGTCATGCCGCCTTCAATGGCCTCCGGCGTCAGGGACAGCACCACGGCAGCCGTCTTGGGCGCCCGCAGCTTCGGCTGCTTGGACCGTAACTTCTTCTTCTCAGCCTTCTTCTTGATCTGCGGCTTCTCTAAAGGAGCAGAGGCAGGAACCGCCACAGGTGCCCCCGCTCTTTTCTTCTTCTTCTTGGCAGCGACTGTGGCCCAGTCGCTGCCCGGCTTCTTAGGTGGGGCGTTACCCGCAGCAGGCAACACCTCACCCCCCTCCTCATGTTGATCAGCTACCATCGACGGCCCGGTGTCAACCGCCAACGGAGGCCGCAGCCTGGGCTTCGGGAGCAGCCGGTCCTGGAGCTCCCTTATTTTCGCGTCCATCATGGCGCCCATCTTCTCCACCAGGTCCTCTGGCACCAGTAGAGGAGGCGAGGCCACAGTCCCTTGAGGTGGCGACGCGGGGGCCGCCATCGACTCTCGCAGCGCACCCAGCTCCGTCTTCAGGTTTGAGACGTCCTTCCTCAAGATTTCTACCTCCTTCTGAAGACGTCCCCTCTCCTTTTGAAGGACCTGCACCTCTTGTGCCACCGTGTCATCCATGATGTATTTCCTCACATCGCTGAAGACCACGGCGGCCTCCTTCAAGGCGCGCACGTACGTGCCCTTCAGGTTCTTCGACCTCGTGGCGATGAGAGTGATGTTCTTCACTGCGTCCTCCATCAGCTCACACACGTCGTCCACGGTCAGTTCCACAACGGGCCGTGTGGGCTGTAGGCTCGCCGCCAGCTCCTTCTCCGCCTGCAGCTCCAGTTCCCGCTGTATCTGCGCATTCAGCTCCGCCTTTGCCTGTGCTAGGCCGACATATTCGCCTGTGGTAGGCGGCCGTCCTCTTCCTCTTTTCGTTTTAGCCGCTGCCGGCGCCTTGTCCCCAGATGTTCGGGGATGGTCTTCTTGTTCATCGTCGATCCGCCTCTTACGGCATGTCGATGATGATCTGGAACTATCTACCATGAGGGAGCCGTCCGAGTCGACGGCGCCCACCTCGAGCATCTGCTCCTCCTCTTCTTCTTTTCTTCCTCTTCTGCTAGTTTTTGTTTTTGAGTTTTTCAAGTCCATACTTTAACCCACGAGTACCGGGTTCTTGAGCTGCACCGCCGCAGTGACCCGATTGCCACGATGCCCCTGATACGCCTGGGGGGTCAGGAGGTGCCCCAGGGTCGGCCGCTAAAGACAGATCAACCCGCCTGCCACTCTCTCCGAGTGCCCCGACGCCGCGCGAGGCCCCCAAGGGGGCGCCCCAACGCCGGGAACTGGGGATTTTTTAAAGAGGTTATCTCCTCGCGGTCCGGGCGGTTAAGCCAAGACCCTCGTCCCCGCATGGAGCCGCTAGACATGACAACGACACTCCACGACGGGATTACGAGCCAGACGGTAATGATGCAGGTTCGCTGCACCATCTGCCCAGAAACAAGGTTTCCAGGCCCGCCCGAGTGTGCCGAAGCACACCTTCTGGGTTATTTTTTATAGAGGTTTTCTTCCTCGCAGGCCGAATGGCAAGCCACCCGAACCCTCGCTCCCACCAAGGACAAGTCCCCGGTAGGCTTACGAGCTGCTACCCCCTCCAAACCCCGTCTGACGAGCAGACGAAGCGGGAAGGGGCCCGCGAGGCAATTAGTTTTTCGGCCGAACGCTCGGCCGCTACTCACAGGGTGGGCCACGAGAAGGCTTGCCCCATCCACCCCAACCTAACCTTTTTTTTTTTTTTTTTTAACGTCAGGAAATCCCCACGGATACCCGTCCGGCCCTGGGGAGCCGGAGGGTTATGTCGGACTCGAACCGACTAAAACCTGACGGTGTCCACCGGGGCGCCTTACTCGGCGGGGTCACGGGAACTGCGTGAGCATTACATCACGCGACCCCACCGGCGCTGTCCGGCCGAAACCGAACCCACCTCAGCTGAGCGAGGGCGAACCCCCGCCCAGCAACACCGAGGGGCGCGCGGGACACGCGCGCACCACCTCTAGGCCGAACGCGAAGGAGCGGCAAGCCCCAGCTTACCACCCCACGGCCCTAGGTAGGGGACGGAGGAGGCCACGACAGGCAGTCAAATGTCGTAGCCTCCTCCGCCCACCACCCAGCCCACCTCCAGGGCCCAGTCCCTAGCCTGGACCCAAGTAATTTTTTAGAGAGGTTTTCTTCCTCGCGGTCCAAGGAGCAAGCCCCTTGGACCCTCGGCCCTAACATCAGGGAAGAACTCCAGTGCAGGGTTACGAGATTTGACGGTGACAGCGCTGACACTGCCTGCCCAGCAATCGCGTTGATTGCCGGGCCCGCCCAAAGGCCAGGGACGCGCGCCACCCGGGAGTGGTGTCTCCCGGCAAAATGACGCGGTCCCGGCACCCACCACTCCTCCAGCCTCCGTCGGAGCCATCGACGGAGGCGGAGAGCAGCCCCGGGGGCAATTAGTTTCACGGTCATGGCTCAAGACCGCTACTCACAGGGTGGGCCACGAGAAGGCTTGCCCCATCCACCCCAACCTAACCTTTTTTTTTTTTTTTTTAACGTCAGGAAATCCCCACGGATACCCTCCCGGCCCGGGGGAGCCAGAGGGTTATGTCGGACTCGAACCGACTAAAACCTGACGGTGTTCCTACTAGTCGCCATGGTTGGCGGGGTCGCGGGAACGCGTACGCATAACATCACGCGACCCCACCGGCGCTGCCCGACACTTAAGCCGAGCCCGCCCGCTTGCGCAGGGAACGACTTCACACGCCAAGGAATAGGGAGGTTCATGGGGAACACATGCACGCACCGTCCCGAGGCCCTTGATGGGACGACACCACCCCCGTGGTGCGCCCCAAGCCTCATGAGGGGGAGGCGCCGGACAAAGCACCTACGTGGCCATCGCCTCCAACCCTCGCTCCTTCGCCGCTGCAGCCGCCCCGCTGGCCTCGGTGGTTGCGGTCCGTACATCAACCACTTTCTTCAGCCCGGGGCAGGCTTTCCCGCCAAGCCTGTGCGCCGCCGGTCTCCCGCCGCCGCGCACAATGCACATCTGGGAGCCGCCTCACACTCAGCGACTCGATGACCCTCCTGACCGCAGCGATAGCATTGGCCGCTGCGGTCCTGCTCTTCTCTGCAGGTGATGGCCGCGTGCCCCACCTGAAGGCATCGGTAGCACCGCATCGGCCGCGGCTCCAGCAGGCGGACGCCCACCGAAACCCAGCCAACCAGTAACCTCCCTTTGGCCACCTTCTGGGCAGCCTTCACCGGACACTTGATCCAGGCGGTCCTCACTCCCGAGGGTAGGGCCCTGATGGGCCCAACCCGGACCGCCTCCACTGCGCAGTCTCCAGCGCCAGCGACCGCAGCCGCCACGTCCTCTTCTGTGGCCGTGTCATCTAGCCCAACGAGCCGCAACTCGGCACACTTCGTCGGCCTCGTAACCTTCACCGACTCGCGGCCCAGCACCTGCCCGAGCCTGGTAGCCAGCTCATCTGCCACTTCTCCTCCCGCTGCCGCTGGCAACTCCAAGAGCCGGGCGCCCGTCCTCGTGACCCTCAGCCGAAGGCCACCAGTGCAGCCGAGATCCTCGAGCTTGATTTCGTCTCGTGCACTTTTTAGTATTGAGGCATATGTCATGCCCCCCTCAATGGCCTCCGGCGTCAGGGACAGCACCACTGCAGCCGTCTTGGGCGCCCGCAGCTTCGGCCGCTTGGACCGCACCTTCTTCTTTGCCTTCTTCTGCGGCTTCTCCGACGGAGCAGAGGCAGGAACCGCCACAGGTGCCCCCGCCCTTGCCTTCCTCTTCTTGGCAGCAACTGTTGCCCAGTCGCTGCCCGGCGTCTTTGGTGGGGCACTACCCGCGGCAAGCAGCACCTCATCCTGCTCCTCGTGTGTTGGAACAGCTGCCGTTGGCGATCCGCCGTCACCCGCCAGCGGAGGCCGCAGCCTAGGCTTCGGAAGCAGCCGATCTTGGAGCTCCCTTATTTTGGCGTCCATCATGACGCCCATCTTCTTCACCAGGTCCTCCAGCACCAGTGGAGGAGGCGAGGCCACAGCCCCGCCACCCGTTGGGGCCTGAAGTGGCGACGCGGGGGCCGCCATCGACTCCCGCAGCGCATCCAGCTCCGTCTTCAGGTTGGAAACGTCCTTCTTTAAGTTCTCCACCTCCTTCTGAAGACGTCTCCTCTCCCCTTGAAGGACCTGCACCTCTTGTGCCACAGTGTCATCCATGATGTATTTCCTCACATCGCTGAAGACCCCGGCGGCCTCCTTCAAGGCGCGCACGTACGTCCCCTTAAGGTTCTTCGACCTCGTGGCGATGAGAGTGATGTTCTTCACTGCGTCCTCCATCAGGTTACACACGTCGTCCACGGTCACTTCCACCATACCGGGCCGTGTGGGCTGTAGGCTCGCCGCCAGCTCCTTCTCCGCCTGCAGCTCCAGTTCCCGCTGAATCTGGGCATTCAGCTCCGCCTTTGCCTGTGCAAGGCCGACATATTCGCCTGTGGTAGGCGGCCGTCCTCTTCCTCTCTTCGTTTTAGCCGCTGCCGGCGCCTTGTCCCCAGATGTTCGGGGACGGTCTTCTTCATCGTCGATCCGCCGCTTACGGCATGTCGACGATGATCTGGAATTGTCTTCCATAAGGGAGCCGTCCGAGTCGACGGCGCCCACCTCGAGCATCTGCTCCTCCTCTTCCTTTTTGCTTCTTCTGCTTGTTTTTGATTTTGAGTTTTTCAAGTCCATACTTTAACCCACGAGTACCGGGTTCTTGAGCTGCACCGCCGCAGTGACCCGATTGCCACGGTGCCCCTGATACGCCTGGGGGGTCAGGAGGTGCCCCAGGGTCGGCCGCTAAAGACAGATCAACCCGCCTGCCACTCTCTCCGAGTGCCCCGACGCCGCGCGAGGCCCCCAAGGGGGCGCCCCAACGCCGGGAACTGGGGATTTTTTAAAGAGGTTATCTCCTCGCGGTCCGGGCGGTTAAGCCAAGACCCTCGTCCCCGCATGGAGCCGCTAGACATGACAACGACACTCCACGACGGGATTACGAGCCAGACGGTAATGATGCAGGTTCGCTGCACCATCTGCCCAGAAACAAGGTTTCCAGGCCCGCCCGAGTGTGCCGAAGCACACCTTCTGGGTTATTTTTTATAGAGGTTTTCTTCCTCGCAGTCCGAATGGCAAGCCATCCGAACCCTCGCTCAAGGACAAGTCCCCGGTAGGCTTACGAGCTGCTACCCCCTCCAAACCCCGTCTGACGAGCAGACGAAACGGGAGGGGGCCCGCGAGGCAATTAGTTTCACGGCCGATCGCTCGGCCGCTACTCACAGGGTGGGCCACGAGAAGGCTTGCCTCATCCACCCCAACCTAACCTAACCTTTTTTTTTTTTTTTTTTTTTTTTTTTTAACGTCAGGAAATCCCCACGGATACCCGTCCGGCCCTGGGGAGCCGGAGGGTTATGTCGGACTCGAACCGACTAAAACCTGACGGTGTCCACCGGGGCGCCTTACTCGGCGGGGTCGCGGGAACGCGTGAGCATAACATCACGCGACCCCACCGGCGCAGTCCGGCCGAAGCCAAACCCATCCCCGGCCAGGTGAAGGTCCCCCCACCCAGCCAACACTGAGGGGCGCGCGGGACACGCGCACACCACCTCTAGGCCGAACGCGAAGGAGCGGCAAGCCCCAGCTTACCACCCCACGGCCCTAGGTAGGGGAGAGAGCCAGCCAGCCCATCTCCAGAGCCCAGTTTCCCGGGCTCAAGTAATTTTTTATAGAGGTTTTCTACCTCGTGGTCCAAGGAGCAAGCCCCTTAGACCCTCGGCCCTGACCAGAGAAAAACTCCAGAACAGGGTTACGAGATTTGACGGTGGCAGCGCAGAAGCTGCCTGCCCAGCAATCGCGTCGATTGCCGGGCCCGCCCAAAAGCCAGGGACGGACAACCCAGTGCCGGGACCAAGGCACCAAGAAGCCGTCCCCGGCACCCGCTGCTCCAGGACTCCGTCGGGTCCATCGACGGAGATGGAGCAGCCCCGGGGCAATTGGTTTCACGGCCGTTGGTCGCTCGGCCGCTACTCACAGGGTGGGCCACGAGAAGGCTTGCCCCATCCACCCCAACCTTTTTTTTTTTTTTTTAACGTCAGGAAATCCCCACGGATACCCGCCGGCGCTAGGGAGCCGGAGGGTTATGTCGGACTCGAACCGACTAAAACCTGACGGTGTCCTTCGGGACGCCATAAGTGGCAGGGTCGCGGGAACTGCGCAAGCATTACATCGCGCGACCCCGCCGGCGTTGTCCGGTGTGGAGCCGGACCCGATCCCGAGCTAGGGCGGAGGAGAGATTCTCCGCCCGACTACATTGTGAGAGGCGCGCAGGACACGCGCACACCATCTCGAGGCCCAAGTGACGGGACGGCGAAGCCCTAGCTTGCCGCCCCAAGGCCTCTAGGTGGGGGGGAGGAGGCCACGATAGGCCCTCCTCCTGGCCCCAGCTCTCCGGCGGCGGATACGATGCGAAGAAGGGTCCATCTCCCGGTCCCTCTCCGCCGCCTCCTTCCGCGACATCACCAGTTCGCAGAAGGTTAGAGCTGCCTGCCATGCCTCATCGTCACCGACAATAGACTCTGCTAATGCCGGCAAGGAGAGGGCACTCCCCACCGCTGCGACGAGGTCGCGGCGCCCCTCGGCCCAGGCTGGGCACTCCTCCAGTGTGTGTTGCGCCGTGTCGTCGTCGCAGCCGCAATGATGGCACTCGGTCGTTGGCTCTCGTCCGGCGATCCGATGCAGGTAGTGGCCGAAGCAGCCGTGCCCCGTCAGAACCTGCACCATGCGGTAGCTCAACGACCCCGATCTTCTCTCCGCCCACTGTTCTAGGTGTGGGCGGAACGCCTCGACAGTCCAGCGGCCGGCACTTGGTTCCGCCAGCCGCTCCCGCCACTTGTCCAGCATAGACTGCCGGGCTCGGAGTTTCCACGCCTCTACCTCCCTGGGAGCAGGATCTTGTTGCTGTTGGCGGAGGGCCGAGCGCCACTCGTACGTGGACGCATGCACCTCCGCCTCTAGGTCCCAGGGAGGACTTCCTGCTAGGACGCAGGCCGCCTCTAACGATACCGTGCGGTATCCGCGTATCACCCCGACGGCCATCACCCGCTGCGATCTTCGCAGAGGTGCGAAGCTAGCGACCGTCAGGGCTTCCGCCCACACGGGCGCCCCATATAACGCCATGGAGCGCACAACGCCAAGGTAGAGGCGGCGACGTCCTCCGCCAGGCCCCCCGACGTTCGGCATTAGTCTTCTTAAATTGTTTGACGTCTTGATGAGTCGGGGGGCGAGCAGCTTGAAGTGCTCGCGGAAACTCCATCGGCCATCAAGGACGAGCCCAAGGTACTTCATATGGGACTCGACCCCGATGCGAGTGCCACCAATCACGATGTGGGACCCCACCGGTGGCGCCTGCCGAGGTCTGTGAAAACAGACCGCCTCGGACTTACTCAGCGCCACCTGGAGCCCCAGTTGTTGAATCCGCCTCACCACCTGCCATACCGACATCGTGGCGAGGCGGGAAGCCTCCCTGTAAGAACTCCCCCGAGCCGTGACAAGAGTGTCGTCTGCGTAGCAAGTCACGTTGGCTCCTCGAGGGAGTCTCACCCTCAGCACCCAGTCGTAGCCGATGTTCCACAGCAAGGGACCCAACACGGATCCCTGCGGGACACCGCACGACATCTCCCACAGGTGCTGTCGGCCGTCCCGTCCAGGATAGACGACAAACCTCTCGCGCAAGTAGTCACCGACCAGCCGGCGCAGATACAAAGGCACCCCGTGGTATCGGAGTGCCTCCCCGATGCAGGGCCAGGGCAGAGTGTTGAACGCGTTGGATATGTCCAAGCCGACTGCCAACAACACCCCACCACTGGCCAGCGCCGCATCCGAGAGGGCCTTGACGCGCTTGATTGCGTCAATTGTTGAACGGCCCCCCCGGAACCCGAACTGTTTATCTGACAGGTCGGGACCAACACGCGAGAGGTGCCCGACAAGGCGCCCCGCCACGATGCGCTCAAAGAGCTTGTCCGCCTCGTCGAGCATCACTATTGGACGATAGGCCGAAGGAGACTCCGCCGGACGCCCGTCCTTCTTCAACAGGACGAGTCGACCCACTTTCCACAACTTGGGGAATCGACCTGTCTCCAGACAGGCGTCCAGCAACCTTTTATATCTCTCCCCGAGAGCCTCAAGGGAAAGGGCCAAGGCCTGACCCGGGACACCATCCGGGCCCGGAGCCCTATTTCTAGCCCGGAGCTTGAGAACAGCCGCACGCAACTCTGCCTCTGTCACCACCGGTGCTCGTTCCGTGACCCCCGACTCCGAAGAACGGGACACGGGGGCCATCACCGGCGGATCATGGTCGGCCCGTCTTGGGAAGAGGGCCGACACGACGTTCTCAAGCAGCCGGGGCTCGAGACTTTCCGTGAGCGGGGGGGCCCAAGGGCGAAGCTTGCCCATAACCATCCTATATGGGCGCCCCCACGGATCTCTGTTCAGAGTCTCGAGCAGCTCCGCTCTGGCACTAGCCTTGGCGTTGCTGATGGACAGCTGCAACACTCTCCGCGACTGCGTGTATGCAGCGTACAGCTGTGCTTCCTCGCCGGCGTCGCGATTCCGCCGTCTGCGGTATCTGGTGTACCGGCGCCTCGCCACTACGCAGCTCTTCCGCTGCTGGGCGATTTCTTCAGACCACCAGTACACCTGACGCCTAGGAGATCGTAGCTGGGCCCGGGGCATCGCGCTATCGCAGATGCTTGTCATTGCGCCCCGGAACCACTCTGCTTCTTGATCGACCTCCACAGGCCCAGTCGGTGTTGATGACCAGGCCTGGACGATGGAAGCTTCCACCAGCAAATCCTTTCTCATCCTCTTGAGGCACCATCTCGGGGAGGACCCGTTGTTGTGTCCTCTGGTACGGACCCAAGTATTGACCGGAGCGGAGGAGAGGTCGAACCGGATGTACCGGTGATCAGACAGAGTCTCCTCCTGCTCCAAGACAGTCCAGTTGTGGACAGTGCGCGCGAGCGCGGGGGTCGCAAACGTCAAGTCTACGACGGACCCTCCCGCCTGCCGCACGCAAGTCTCAACCGAGCCCCGATTCAAAATAACGAGGCCAGTCGACGCTGCCCACGACTCCAGAGTCTCGCCTCTGACGTCTGTGGCGGGGGAACCCCATGTTCGGGATTTGGCGTTAAAGTCCCCCGCCACCAACACTTCTCTCGGCCGGGCGCGCAATATTTCACGCCCGAGCCCATCGACCGATTGTTCGAAATCTGCGAGACTCCAGTTTGGGGAGAAATAGACACCGACAAGAACGATGTCTCCCCAAAGGACTGCCACGTACCCCCGACCCCTAGCGGTGATAGCAGGGGCCGGTACGTTCAAACCAGAGGACACAACGGCGACCGAGCCATCGGCGTCCCCGAACCAACTGTCAGGGACAAAATAGGGCTCGGCCACCATGGCGACATCAATCGACCACTGCGCCAGGGACTGAAGAAGAAGATCTTGAGCTGCGGCGCAGTGGTTGACGTTCGCCTGAAGGAGACGCAGATGGAGCATTTATGCTTCCATTGCCTCCCCTTCCCTGCTCCTTGCAGGGGCGGCTGGCTGAGGTGCAGCGGGGGCCCCGGTCCGTAGGGCCGCACCTTTCTTGTGTTTTAGGGGTCGGGACCCCACGCACGCCTTACTACCCGCCCGATGTTCAGCGGGTCTGTTGACTGCAGCACAGAGGCTGCAGTGGGCTGCGTTGCTGCACCCCGCGGCCTTGTGGCCGGGCTGACCGCAACGGTAGCATTCTTCGCTGCGGTCTGTCTCGGAGGTGCACATGGGCCTCACGTGACCGACCTGGAGGCACTTGTAACACCTTTGGGGTCGGGAGTCCAGCAATTGGACCCGCACCGAGACCCAGCCAATCAACAGGCGGCCAGCCGCCACTTTCTTGGCCGCAGGGATGGGACACCTGAGCCATGTAGTGCCCATCCCCGACGGCGAAGCTTTTATTTCTCCGGTCCTGATGGCCTGAGGAGAGCACTCTCCAGCCTTGGCCACCGCCGCCACCACCTCTTCCACGGTGATTGAGTCGTCCAGGCCCGACAGTTTCAGTTCTGCCGTTTTCACGGGCCTGGAGACCCTCACCATCTCGGGATCCAGCGCTGCCGCAAGCCTAGCAGCCAGTTGGTCGGCCTTTTCCTCACTTGCCGACCCTGGAACCTCGAGAAGTCTCGCCCCGGTCGCAGTCTGGCGAACGCGTACCTCCAAGCCACCCAGGTCTTCGGTGGCCAACTTCTCCTTGGCCACTTTAAGAACCTGGGCGAACGTAAGTCCACCTTCCTTGCCTTGGGGCGATATCGTCAGAACCACCACGGAAGAGCGTGGTGGCCGAAGTGCTGGCTTCCTTTTAGGGGCTGGAGCCTTAGTCGAAGGTGGAGACCCCTTGACCCGTGAAGAGGATGGCGCCCCCATTCTCTTCTGCCCCTTCCTCACTACAGTCGACCAACCTTCCTCCATCGACTTAGGCGCCGGAGGCAAGGGCCGCACCGGTTGACGTTTGGCCGCCGCTGTTGACTTCGGGGCAGCTGCCCCCGATCGCGCCCCACCCGGTTGTGGAGCACGAGGCCCGGTAAGGCGCGCCGCAGCGTCAGCTCGAAGCGGCGGCCGCATTCGTTTTTCGGGGAGAAGGCGATCCTCCAAACCGGCCAGTTTGGCGTCTATCATAAAGCCAATTTTGCTCATGATAGACGCCATAAATTCTTCACCCATTTTAGGAGGGGCCGTCACCACTACCACCGCAATTGGCGCAGGTTGTGATGGCCCGGCCCTGGCGGCGCGAAACTCAGCCCTAAGCAGCTCCATTTCACGCCGCAGAGCCGTAACCTCAGTCTGAAGGCGAACGTTTTCTGCCTGCAGGGCCGCCGTCTCGTCGGACACCGTGCGGGCCTTGAAAACCGCAACCGCATCGGCGATCCGACTCGCCGCCTCTTTAAGGGCCCTAACATTTGTCCCTTTCAGATTTTTGGATTTGGCGGCGACGTCAAGAATAATCTTGACGCCACCCGCCGCCTCCTGCGCTAGGGCGTCCGCTGGAAGTTCCGCAAGACACGCGCCTGACCTTGTCTCGCGAACTAACCGGCTCAGGCTCTCCTCCGATTGGAGCTCCAGCTCCCTGGCCTTGGCCTCGTTCAAGGCCTCCTTCGCCTTGGCCAGGCCAACATACTGGCCTGTCGTTGGCGGGCGTCCCCTTCTCCGAGGCCCAACCTTGGAGCTGGGAGCTCCCTCATCATCTTCACTGGGCCGCTTGCGCCTAGTGATAATAGGGGATGAGCGTGATGACATGCTCATCCCTGAGCACGCTGATTCAGCGTCCGAGGCCGACCCGGACGCGAGGGAGTGGTCGTCCAGACGTTCTAGGACGACCAACGGATTGGGGGAGCAGGTTTCCCTGCCCCCAGTGCGGTTTTTGCCCCCCCCAGAATAGACGGGGCTGCAGGCCGAAGCCTGGAGGGATTCTCCAGCCGCGTCGCGGCTGGTACCCTCCTGGGGTAGTTTTTCTTTTAAAACAGCACTCATATTTGTTGTTTTTTAGAGAGGTGAACTCCTCTGTGGGTTGGTGCTCTAGTGACTGGACTCCCTCCAGCCACTCAGCCCATCGCCGAGCACCAGAAACTTGGGCTTAGGGTGATTTTTTAGAGAGGTTTTCTTCCTCGCGGTCCAAGGGGCAAGCCCCCCAGACCCTCGGCCCAGACCAGAGCAAAGCTCTGGCACTGAGTTACGATTTCTCCCGTGGTAGCACCAGAAACTGGCACTACCCGCCCGGCAAAAGGTGTTAGTATTGCCGGGCCCCGCCCTTGAGCCTAGGGCGCACACTTTGGTACGCCCTAGGGACTAACTCCGTCCACCACTCCGTCTGGCAGAAAAGACGGAGCTGGAGAAGCCTTGAGGCAATTAGTTTCACGGCCGATTGCTCGGCCGCTACTCACATGGTGGGCCACGAGAAGGCTTGCCTCATCCACCCCAACCTTTTTTTTTTTTTTTTTTTTTTACGTCAGGAAATCCCCACGGATACCCGCCGGCTCTGGGGTGCCGGAGGGTTATGTCGGACTCGAACCGACTAAAACCTGACGGTGACCTTCGGGTGCCTCATTGGCTAGGGCCGCGGGAACGCGTGAGCATAACATCACGCGACCCCGACCGAGGCGGCGTCCGGCAATGGGCACCGGACCCTGTCCCGAGCTAACGCTTAGGGCGGAAGGGGAGATTCTCCCGCCCGAACCCTAATGGGAGGCGCGCAGGTCACGCGCACACCATCCCGAGGCCGTAACTAGCGGGGGCACACATACCCCAGTATGGTGCCCCGTCGGCCTCAAGTGGGGGGGAGGAGGCCGTGGAAAGCCCTCCTCTTGGCCCCGGCTCTCCGGCGGCGGATCCGGTGAGAGGAAGGGTCCAACTCCCGCTCCCTCTCCGCCGCCTCCTTCTGCGAAATCACCACTTCGCAGAAGTCCAGAACCGCTTGCCAAGCCCCTTCGTCACCGACCATGGAACTGACCAAGGCCGGCAAGGACAGGGCACACCCCACCGCTGCGACGAGACAACGGCGCTCTTCAGCCCAGGCTGGGCACTCCACTAGGGTATGCTGCGCCGTGTCGTCGTCACAGCCGCAATGATGGCACTCGGTCGTTGGCTCCCTACCGGCGATCCGGTGCAGGTAATGGCCGAAACACCCATGGCCTGTTAGCACCTGCACCATGCGGTAGGTCAACGACGCCGATCTGTCCGTCCACTCCCGTAGGACCGGACGGACCGCCTCGACAGTCCAGCGGCCGGCACTTGGTTCCGCCAGCCGCTCTCGCCACTTGTCCAGTACGGACTGCCAGGCTTGGAGTTTCCGCACTCTCACCTCCCTGGGAGGAGGGTCTTCGTTCCTTTGGCGGAGGGCCGCGCGCCAGCGGTATATGGACGCTTGCGCCTCCGCCTCAAGATCCCAGGGGGGACTTCCTGCTAGGACGCAGGCCGCCTCGTACGATACCGTGCGGTATCCGCGTATAACCCCGACGGCCATTGCCCTCTGAGCTCTTCTCAGAGGGGTGAAGATTCGGGCCGTCAGGGCTCCCGCCCACACGGGTGCTCCATACAGCGCTATGGAGCGCACTACACCAAGGTAGAGGCGACGGCGTCCTTCCAACGGCCCCCCGACGTTCGGCATTACTCGCCGCAGCGCATTCGCCGTTCTTACGAGTCGGGGGGCGAGCAGCTTGAAGTGCTCGCGGAAACTCCATCGGCTATCGAGGGTGAGCCCAAGGTACTTGATATGGGACTCCACCCCGATACGAGTGCCACCAATCACGATATGGGACCCGGCTGGTGGCGCGCGCCGAGGGCCATGAAAGCAGACCGCCTCGGACTTATGCAGCGCCACCTCGAGTCCCAGTTGCCTTATCCGTCTCACCACCTGCCACACCGAAATGGTGGCGAGACGGGATGCCTCCCTGAATGAGCTCCCTCGGGCGGTGACCAGCGTGTCATCAGCGTAACATGTTACGCCCGCGCCCGCCAGGAGCCTCACTCTCAGCACCCAGTCGTAGCCAACGTTCCAAAGCAAGGGGCCCAGAACTGACCCCTGAGGAACGCCGCACGACATCTCCCACAGGTGCTGTCGGCCATCACGCCCAACACACGTGATAGTCCTCTCGCTAAGGTAATTCCCGATCAGCCTGCTCAGGTATTGAGGCACTCCGTGGTATCGGAGCGCCTCCCTGATGCAGGCCCAGGGCAAGGTGTTAAACGCGTTGGCTATGTCCAACGACACTGCTAGCAACACCTCACCCCGTGCCACCGCTTCCTCCGAGAGGGCCCTGACGCGAAGGACGGCGTCCACGGTCGATCGGCCCCCCCGGAACCCGTACTGCAAGGGTGACAGATCGGGCCCGACACGCGAGAGGTGCCCGACGAGGCGACCCGCTAGTACACGCTCAAAGAGCTTTCCCGCCTCGTCAAGCAACACTATTGGGCGATACGCCGAGGGAGACTCTGCTGGCCGCCCGTCCTTCTTCAGGAGGACAAGTCTTCCCACTTTCCACGCTTTGGGGAACCGACTTGCCTCCAGACATGCGTCCAGCAGCTTTCTGTAATCCTCCCCGAGGACCTCAAGAGACAAGGCCAGAGCCCGGCCCGGAACGCCATCCGGGCCCGGAGCCTTATTCAGCCGGAGCTTGAGAGCAGCCGCACGCAACTCGGCCTCCGTCACCGCCGGCGGAGGACAATCAGGACCCGCTCCTCGCGAGCGGGAAACCATTGCCGGCGGCTGCTGCTCGGCCCTGCGAGGAAACAGGGCCGACACGACACTCTCAAGCAACCGAGGCTCGAGACTCTCCGTGAGAGGGGGCGCCCATGGGCGGAGTTTGCCCATCACCATTTTGTAAGGGCGCCCCCACGGGTCTGCGTTCAGAGTCTCGAGCAACTCCGCTCTGGCTCTGGCCTTGGCATCGCTGATGGACAGCTGCAGCCTCTTCTTACACGCTCTATACGCAGCGTACAGCTGTGCCTCCACGTCGGCGTCGCGGTTCCGCCTTCTTCGGAACCTGGTGTACCGGCGCCTTGCTGCTACGCAGCCCCTTCGCTGCTCGGCGATCTCTACGGACCACCAGTACACCTGACGCCTAGGAGATTTTGGCTGGGCCCGAGGCATTGCGGAATCGCAAACTGCCGTCATTGCGCCCCGGAACCACTCGGCCACTTGATCAATCTCCACAGGTCCGGCAGGAAGGTTAGGCCGGACCTGGACGATGGAGGCTTCCATCAGCAACTCCTTGTCTAACCTCTTGAGGCACCACCTCGGGGAGGACCTATTGTTGTGTCCTCTGGGACGGACTCCAGTAACATCAGGAGCGGTGGAGAGATCGAATCGGATATACCGGTGATCCGACAGTGTCTCCACCGACTCCAAGACAGTCCAGTCGCGGACAGTGCGCGCGAGGCAAGGGGTCGCAAACGTCAAGTCTACGATGGACCCCCCCTGTTGGCGCACGCAGGTATGGGCCGACCCCCTGTTCAGCAGAACTAGGCCGGCCGACGCTACCCACGACTCCAAAATCTCGCCACGACGATTAGTTGCGGGGGAGCCCCACAGTTGGGACTTCGCGTTAAAATCCCCCGCAACCAACACTTCTCTGGGTCGGGCACGAGATGTTAGTATGTGCCCGACCCCGTCGACAAATTGTTCAAACTCGGCGAGACTTCGGTTTGGGGAGAAATACACGGCGACCAATAAGATCTCTCCCCAAAGGACTGCCACGTACCCCGGGCCCCTCCCGATGAATGAAGGGGGCGGTACGTTCATCCCAGAGGACACAACGGCGACCAAGCCATCAGAGGCCCCGAACCAGCTGTCCGGGACGAAATAGGGCTCGGCCACCACGGCGACATCGATCATCCACTGCGCGACCGACTGAAGAAGGAGATCTTGAGCGGCGGCGCAGTGGTTGATGTTCGCCTGTAGGAGGCGGAATCGAGGCATTTAAGCCTCCATCGCCTCCTCTTCCCTGCGTGTGGCTGCAGGGGGTGCCGGAGCTGAAGCCGCGGGTTGCACCCCGGTTCCTGAGGCGCCGACTCGTTTTTTGCCCTTCGAGGGGCGGGACCCGGTGCAGCCCTTGCTGCCCGCCCTGTGGTCTGCGGGCCTTTTCAGGGCGGCGCAGAGGTTACAGTGGGGCGGATTCCCACACTGTCCAGCTTTGTGGCCGGGCTGACCGCAGCGATAGCACTCATCGCTGCGGTCCGTCTCGGCGGTGCACACGTGCCTCACGTGCCCGGCTAGGAGGCACCTGTAGCACCGCTGGGGTCTTGGGTCCAAGAGTTGAACCCTGACCGAGACGAACCCGACCAACAGGCGTCCGGCCACTACCTTTTTTGCCGCGGCGGTGGGGCACCTGACCCAGGTGGTGCCCGTTCCCGCCGCAGAGAACTTTAGCTCCCCAATCTTAATTGCTTGGGGAGAACAGGCCCCGGCCTTTGCGACCGCCTCGGTGACCTCCTCGGGGGTGACGGAGTCGTCGAGCCCCGTCAGCCTCAACTCCGCGCACTTTACGGGCCTGGACACCCTGACTAGGTCCTTGTCCAGGACCCCTTGGAGTTTTGCCGCCAGGGCATCTGCCCTGTCGGCGCTGGCGGCCCCCGGAAGTTCCAGTAGCCTCCCGCCGGTGGCAGTGTGGCGCACACGAACGCCCTGCGCTCCGAAGTCCTCGGTGGCCAGCTTGGTCTTGGCCACCCGGAGCACGTCAGCGAACGTGACGCCCTTCTCCTGCCCCTCCGGCGATATGGAGAGGACTACGGCTGACGTCCGAGGCGGTCGCAACCTTTGCCTTTCTTTCTTGGCCCCTTGCCCCATTGCCGGCGCGGGCCGGGACCCTGGCTGTTGTGGGCTGGGCCGGGCAGCGGCCACCGTCTTCTTTTTGGCCCTGCCCTTCCTCACAACTGTGGACCAGCCCTCCGCCATGTTGGGCGGTGCCGGCGGCAGGTGGCGAGGGGCCCCCTCCTCTGTTTGTCCCCCCCTCGCAGCGGGTCTACGTTTGTCGGCCGCAAGCGGCGGGCGGACACGGGCAGGGGCGGGCAGGAGGCGGCCCTCCAGCCCTGCGATCTTGGCGTCCATCATGAACCCAAGTTGGCTCATGAGGGACGCCACGAACTCAGAGTCCAGCCCCGATGGCCGGCTCTCCGGTGCTCTCGTTGGCGGCACCGGCGCAGGGCGCGCCGCGCGGAACTCCTCCCTGAGAGCCGCCGTTTCTGCTCGGAGAGCGTCAACTTGTCCCTGCAGGCGGGCATTTTCAGCCTGCAGGGCCTTCGTCTCCTCCGAGACATTGCGACCCCGAAGAGCCGCGACCGCATCGGAGATGGACTCCGCAGCTTCCTTTAGGGCCCTTATGCTGGTACCCTTGAGGTTCGCCGACTTCTGCGCGACCGCAAGGACAGCCCTTACGCCGTCCTCCGCCGCGTCCGCTATCCGGTCTGTCGACAATCCCTCAAGGGGGCCCCTCTCCGCCGCTTTTTTTCGGGCTAAAGCAGTCAGGCAGGCCACTTGCTCCTCTTTGGAGATTTCCACCTCCGCCTGCCTGACTTGGAGCAACTCCCTTTGGGCCTTGGCTCTCCCCACATATGCACCTGTGGTGGGAGGCCTGCCCCTCCCCCTCTTCACGGGGGCGAAAACCTTGGACCCTCTGTCCGTGTCGCTCCCCGATCCCTGGGAGCCCTCGTTGCTCCGCACTTGTCGCCGCTTGCGGCCTCTTTCAATTAGAGGCGAGCCACGGCT
Organism: Leucoptera coffeella; assembly: GCA_030578115.1. NCBI lineage: Eukaryota > Metazoa > Arthropoda > Insecta > Lepidoptera > Lyonetiidae > Leucoptera > Leucoptera coffeella. The sequence goes on from JAMBLF010001107.1 coordinate 72,450, forward strand.
CGCCTGCCTTTCGATGTCGGAGCTCACCTCCAACATCGGTCCCTCGTCCCCACTGGGGACAACTGACGAGGGCCGGGATTCCCCGGACCCTCCCTCCTGCGTTATCATTTTGTTATTTTTATTTGGGTTCAAATCCATTTGGTTCCCACGAGTTCCGGGTTTTTGACGCTGCGCCGCCGCAGTGACCCGGTTGCGACGGCGCCCCTACTACGCCTGGGGGGACAGGACTTCCCCCAGGGTTGGCCGCTAGTGACTGATCAACCCGCCAGCCGCTCTCTCGAGCATCCCGACGCCGCGCGAGGCCCATGTGGGCGCCCCAACGCCGGGAATTGGGGATTTTTTTATAGAGGTTGTCTCCTCACGGTCCGGGCGGCTAAGCCAAGACCCTCGCCCCTGTCTGAAGCCGCTAGACTTGACAACGACACTCCAGAACAGGATTACGAGTTAGTCGGTGGCAGTGCAGGTTCTCTGCACCAGCCCAGACACACCATTGAGGTGCTCCAGGCCCGACCAAGTCCCCATCCCGCACCCCGTCTGACAGAACAGACGGGCCAGGAGGGGTCACCTCGAGGCAATTAGTTTCACGGCCGATCGCTCGACCGCTACTCACAGGGTGGGCCACGTGAAGGCTTGCCTCATCCACCCCATCCACCCCAACCTAACCTAACCTAACCCAGTATCAACCTCACAGCGGCACGAACAACATCAGCTCCCACTAAATTAATTTTTAAAATTATTCGTGGTGAGCTAGAGCCCTGTAAAGTGTGTGTGTGTCTTAGTAGTACGGCAAGAAGGTACCTTGGTATTTTCAGCAAAATTCTTGGAGGATTTCGGGAGTTATCCAGATTTTCTTAGTGACCAGAAAGACGGATGATTTTACCGTTGTGGATGGAGAAAGCAGGGATACAGCAGGTCAGTCTCGATAGAACGCTAGCGTGCCTTTAATTTGACACATAAAAGTCTAAAATCCGTCAAGAATTGACGAAGTTATTAGGAATCAAAATTTCTATAGGAAAGAAAGGCACAGTGTCGTCATCATATCATTGACGTACACGGAGACGGAAACACCTCTACATAGCGTTGGCCTGTCAGTTAGAGAGAATACAATCACCCAATTGTCAGCTGTCATCGTTGCTGTCTAAATTGAAGAGACACGTAATTCAAACAGTCATCTGTCATATTGACGGCATAGTGTCAGCTGTCAAGAAGCATCTGTCAACTGAGCCCCGTCATATCATTCGTCATCTGCCAAGGAGGAAAAGTCACTGACAGTAGCAGTTGTACTGACAACATAGTGTCAGTCGTCGGGAAACAGTTGTTAACAAAATCCAGTCACCATAACCATCATCAGTCTACTGCCAATAGCAACACTGAATTGAAACTGACGGGCAGTCTCAGCTGGGGCAATTTGGGCTCCCGACAAAGGATTCTAATATCACCTGGGGCAAGTTGGGCCCTCGTCAAAGAACATCTGACGTAACCTTCCATCCAGTTGAAGATTGCCTGGGGCAATTTGGGTCCCCCCCAAATACAACTAACAAACCTCCCTACCCTTTCCTCACCTCCAAATTACCTCACCTCCCCGCAGCGTCAACACCAAATCGAAACACCGTCCGTCGGCTGGGGCAAGTTGGGCCCCCACTAAGAGTTACAAATACCACCTGTGGCAAGTTGGGCCCTCGTCAAATATCATCGGACGTAGCTTCCCCTCCGGTTGAAGTTTGCCTGGGGCAATTTGGGCCCCCACTAAATACAACTGACAAACCTCCCCCCTCCCTCACTTCAAAATTACCTCACCTCTCCACAGCGTCACGTGAAATAGCCGGGCCGTATCAGCTGGGGCAAGTTGGGCCCCCCACTAAGGATTCTAATACCACCTGGGGCAAGTTGGGCCCTCGTCAAAGAACATCTGACGTAACCTTCCCTCCGGTTGCAGTGTTCCTGGGACAATTTGGGCCCCCACCAAATAACAGCTCTCGAACTACCCCCCCCCCTCCCCTCCTTTTAAAATTACCTCACCCCCCCCGCAGAGTGTTTCCCGAAATACAAATCCTGGAGTGGTCGAGTTTGGTATCATTCGAAAGCGCGTCAAAAAAGAAGAAATTCTAGCCTGACCGTTTTTCGCTGTCTTGTGCCAAACTCGAATAAGACAAGAACAACACTGCTGAAAAGAAAAGACAAGGCTGCTGAAGCTGAAGAACACCGCACTGGGCGGATACTCATATAGTCCAGTTAAGTTAGTTTAGAGTAAGTATTTTAATTGTGTTTTTTATTTGTTTAATTGTGTTTTTATTATTGTTAAGTAAATATGTCACAAAAAGGAAGTGCAGCATCGACAGTGCCAAAAAGAAAAGGTGTTGTGGCCAGTCAGGGATCAGGAAAGCCCGCTCCGCCACCCCGTAAGATTAGGGAGCGGATCTCGGGGGATTCGGTGCCTCTCTCAGTGTCGAGTGGGGACGCTCAGGTTCCCGGACCTGCGGGTTCCCCAGGGGTGGACGCGGCGGTGAGGATCGAGGCCTGGAAAGAGGATTCCAGACTGGTGGAAAGCGAAAGATTAGGGTCGGACGTGTCAGACGGAGAACCCCATCCAGATGGCAGACCAAGTATGTTGGCTCCTTCGACGCGTAGATGCAGGGGCGTCGTGATGGAGATGGCCACAAAGGTGGCTAATGAAATGTTGCTGAAAGGCAAAGAAGCCCTGGAACAAGCGGGCAACATGAAAAGGGAGTGCAAGGTGGTCGCGTTGGAGAGTTTGCAGACCCTGTACGAAACGTGCCTGTCTCTCTCAGACTCAAGGTCAAGGCATAAAGTGAGCCTTGAAACTGAACGGAGCCGACACGCAAAGGAGTTGGTGAGGGTGGAGCGAGCTCACAACAAGGAGCTGGCCGAGCTCTCTCAGGGGTTCCTTGCGGAGTTGGCACAGGCCCGACAAGACATAGCGGGGGGCCTGAGGGAGACAAGGGAGGTTAAAAGGTGGCTCGAGTGCGAGACCAGGCAGCCCTTTGAGCGGGCTGATCTCGCAGTCAAGGCACTAGAAAGGGTCGAAAGGCAGATAGCGGCCATTGGCAAAGACACCAGGGGCGATGCCGTCGATCTTAAGCCTCTGCGGGCCGTCCAGGAAAAATTAATGCAGAGGGTGGACACACTGTCCGGGCAACTGGATGGCCTAAGGAGGAGTCTGGAGCGCATGGGGGCCGAAGGCAAACAGGCGTTCCAGAAAATGGAGAAGACGGTGTCGCAAAAGCCGTCGCAGGAGCCCAATGAAGACTTGAAGAGTCTCATTGGAAAAATAGACAAAGTGTGCGAAAGGGTCTCCCGGCCTATCTCGACGCCACCACAGGCCAAGCCGCTGCCCATGGACCAGATTGAGCGGTCACTCAAGCCCCTCAAGGAGAGACTTGAGATGGTCCAAATGGACCTGGTCTCCATTAGGGAGCAGGGGCAAAAGGTGTTTCCGCCGACGCAAAGCCTTGGGGCTGAAATGGCAATGGCGGAGATGGCCGGGAAAGTGGTGGGGAGACCTACCTACGCTAAGATGGCCGCCAAACCGATGCCGCCACCTAAACCTAAGCCTAACCACACGGTCATAGTGTCAAGCAGGGATCCCAAAAAGACCGGGGACAAAGTGATCGACACGCTGACGCAGGCTCTTGACTTCAAAAATACAGGAGCCAAGGTGGAAAAAATAAGGAAGGCAAAGAACCAAAGGGTGGTGGTGAGGTGTGGCACTAAAGAAGACTTGGAGTTGGTAAAGACCAGAATCACGGCTCATGGTGACTTGAGAGCCGAGATTCCAAAAACCAACAACCCTTTAATAAAAGTTAAAGACGTCATAGCCGCCCACACGGATAAGGAACTCACAGAGTTGATCCTAGCCCAGAATAGGCATCTCCTGGGTGGTGTGGACGGCAAGGAGATACTACTGAAGGTGAAATTCAGAAAGAGGGCGCGCAACCCACTTGAGTGCCATCCAGTGCTGGAAGTGTCCCCGGCCCTTTATAACGTTTTTCTTACAGCGGGAAGGCTGTACATAGGCAGGCAGTGGAGGCCCGTTGAGGACCAGACTCCTCTGGTGCAATGCACAAGGTGCCTGGGATATGGCCACATGCGCGGCCTATGTAAGCAGGAAAAGACCAGTTGCAGTTTCTGCAGTGGTGAAGGCCATGAATGGGAGAAATGCCCAAACAGATTGGCCCATAAGGGGCCAACCTGTAGAAACTGCAAGAGGGAGGGACAGGGCTGGGTGGATCATACTGCATTCAGCCGTGAATGCCCGGAGTGGCAAAAGTGGGATGCAATAGCGAGATCTAGGATCTCCTATTGCTAAAGGCGTGCCAGTGGACCTAGGAGAAACCCCCCCTTACAAACTCAGGATATGGATATGGTAGGCTAAAAATCATCCAGGCCAACCTGCAGCGCTCCAAGCTTGCAACGACAGAGCTTCTGCAAGTGGCGGTTGAGAGGAAGATCTCCATAGCCCTGGTACAGGAACCATACGTGGTACGTACCGGCTTGCTAAGGGAGTACCCAGGCACTAAAGTAATCCAGTGCACCCTCAACCGCCAAAAGCCAGTAAAGGCGGCAATTGTGGTCTTTGGGGATCAGCTGCAGGTCATTCATGACCCCCAGTTGGTAACCGAGACTGAGGCTGCAGTTCTGCTGGTAGCGGGTGGCCTAAAGCTTGGAGTTATGTCCGTATACTATGAGGGGGACAAGGATATAGAGCCTTACCTGTGGCGGACGAGGACGGCCATAAAGGGTCTTAAAACCACTAACATCATTGTGGCTGGTGACGTCAATGCGTGGAGCCATTGGTGGGGAAGCAGCTCGGAAGACAACAGGGGAGCTGCCTACAATGCCTTTCTAGACGAGGAGGGCCTTCACATCCTCAACACGGGAAGCACTCCGACTTTTGAAGTACTGAGAAGGGACACGTTATGCACTAGTGTCGTAGACGTGACGGCGTGCAGCGAGTCAATGCTAGGCAGAATGGAGGAATGGCGAGTTGACAAGAGTCTAACAACATCAGACCATAATGCCATCACTTTCGAGGTCAAGTTAAGTCAAAAACTTGAGCCAATGAAGCCCGTTACAACTAGGGTGTTCAACACAAAGAAAGCAAGATGGCAAGAATTCAACGCGACCTTTCGGGCCGGCCTGGCTTTGCGAAATCTCACAGCCTGCGTGGTTTCAGAAGTGGAATCTCCAGAGGAGTTGGAGTGCAAGGTGTCCTCGTACATGGAGGCCATACAGGAAGCCTGTGAAAAGGCTATACCAAAAGTGGCGCCATGGAAGGGGAAGGCAATACCACCATGGTGGACAGATGAATTAAGCGCATCTAAGAAGGACGTCATCAGGAAAAAAAGACGTATCAAAAATGCGTCTCCGTCGCGCAGGCAGTACGTTATCGACGAATACCTGCAGGCAAGGGAGGCTTATACGTCGCTCGCAACATCAGAGCAAACAAGGAGTTGGAAGGAGTTCTGTACGACACAAGAGAAGGAGAGTATGTGGGATGGCATCTACAGAGTCATCAGGGGAACGGCCAAGAGACAAGAGGATTCGCTACTCAGGGACCACGCGGGTAATACACTGGGCCCCAGCCAGTCGGCGAATCTCTTGGCAGAAACGTTTTACCCGGAGGACTCTTTAGCTACAGATGGGCTAATTCACACAGAAATCCGACGGGAAACGAGTGGAGCGGTGCGGTTAGACGCCCTGGAATTGTCTGCAGACGACCCTCCCTTCACCCGGGGCGAGTTGGATATGGTCTTAAATGTCCAGAATCCAAAGAAGGCGCCGGGTCCGGATGGGTTTACGGCGGACATTTGCGTAGCAGCAATAAGAGGTGACTGGGAGTTATTCCTTGCTGTGGCGAACAAGTGCCTGAAATTAGCGCACTTTCCGGGGCAGTGGAAGATCGCCCATGTCATCATACTGCGAAAGCCAGGGAGGTCGGATTATACCCACCCAAGGTCGTACAGGCCTATAGGTCTGCTGTCAGTACTCGGAAAAATACTGGAGAAGCTGATGATGGGCAGACTTCATTGGCACCTTTTGCCAACTCTTTGCAAGACCCAGTATGGTTTCCTGCCCCAAAGGGGTACCGAGGACTCCCTCTTTGACATGCTGAGATTTGTAAGGGGGGAACTGGACAAAAAGCGATCGGTTCTCATGGTCTCACTTGACATCGAGGGAGCTTTCGACAACGCATGGTGGCCGGCTCTAAAGAGGGAACTGCGTAGGAAGAGGTGCCCGAGGAACTTGTGTGCGCTGGTCAGTTCGTACCTTAGTGACCGGAAAATCAGGGTCAATTACGCAAGGGCAGTCAGCGAGAGGGGAACCACCAAAGGATGTGTCCAGGGTTCAATATCGGGACCAACTTTTTGGAATGTCATCCTGGACTCGCTGTTGCGTAAACTTGAAGAGGGGAAGGTGCGATGCCAGGCGTTTGCGGATGACGTGGTCTTGATATTCTCAGATAAGTCCATAGCATTGGTCGAGGAAGCTGCAAATAGGGCCCTAGAGACTGTGGAGGCGTGGGGGATTGAAAATAAGCTCAACTTCGCACCTGGGAAAACCCATGCGATTTTGTTTACCAAGAAGCTTAGGTATGATCCTCCAGCGGTGAGTTTTTCGGGCTAGCGTGTAGGCTTCGTCGACACGATGAAGTTGTTGGGACTAACCATTGACAGGGGCCTCACCTTTGGGGCGCACGTGGCAGAGGTTTGTAGAAAATCTTCGGATGTATACAAGCAGCTGGCGTGCGCGGCGAAGGTGACATGGGGTCTGAATGGGGAGATTGTCAGGACGATTTACGTCTCGGTAATAGAGCCTACTGTGCTGTACGCAGCAAGTGCGTGGGCTCCTGCGACGGAGCTGCAGATGATTCAAGGTCAGCTGGCGGCTCTTCAAAGGGGCTTTGCACAAAAAATATGCAAGGCGTACCGTACGGTCTCGTTGACTGCGGCAACAGTCCTTGCGGGGCTGCTTCCGTTGGATCTCAGGGTTCAGGAGGCGGCCAGTCTCTATGCAGCCAAGAGGGGCCTATCTTTGGATTACCTGCCTCCAAACAAAACCATGGAGAAAGTGGTCGGCTACTTGGAGAAATCGCATCCGTCAACAATAACGACTGTTGACTTTGAGCTGCTCGAGGGCGTGGATGCGGAAACCTTAGAGTCCTACCAGATTCGGGGCCCACATATATACACCGATGGAAGTAAAATTTCTGACAAGGTGGGAGCGGCTCTGACATGGTGGGACGAAGATAAGGAATTACAGTGCTCCAAGTTCAGCCTGGATCCAAGATGCACGGTCTTCCAAGCGGAGCTCTATGCCTTGTTTAGGGCCATGCGGATGGTGCAGCACAGCTGCGAATCTGTGGTGAACATAATGAGTGATTCTCGCTCGTCGCTGGAATTGCTCAAGAACCACAGAGTGGCCCATCCACTGGCAAAGGCAATGAGGGAGAGCTTGGGAGAGATAGCGCAGCAGGGGAGGAAGGTCCGGCTCTTCTGGCTCAGAGCACACGTGGGGACGCCAGGCAACGAGAGGGCAGACGAGCTGGCCAAAGAAGCAGCATTGCAGGGGGCTGACTCACTGGACTACGCGGAAATCCCTCTGTCCTACGTTAAAGGCCAGATCAGGAAAGAGACTGTGCGCAAATGGCAAGGTAGGTACACATCCTCGACGAGAGGGCAAGCGACAAAGGAATTTCTTCCGGATGTTGACCGGGCGTATAGAATCGTAAGATCTATGCGCCTCACGCCGACTCTCGTGCAGGTGCTGACGGGACACGGAGGGATAGGGGAGTACTTACACCGGTTTAAGTTGAAAGACAGTCCCGGGTGTGAGTGCGATCCGGCGGTCTGTGAGTCCGTGTGGCACGTGCTGTTTGAGTGCCCAAGATTTGCCGTGCGCCGCATGGATTTGGAGTCCGAGATCTTCACCAGTGTGAGCAGATTGTCATTGCGGATAATTATGGCGGACCCTCAGAGGAGGGCACCCTTCCTTGGTTTCGCGAGGCAGCGTTCAGGACGGCGGCCAGGAGGAACGCCGAATGCAGCGCAATAATTACTGCCCCAGGGGTGGAAGCTGTTCCGGGGCCATCTGGACGCCAGGCGTCGGCTGTGCCCGGCAGGCTCATCTCTCTGCCACTGGAAGAACGTCAGGTTCTTCTGTTGGGGGAGGGTGGGAGGCCGGGGCTGAGACTGAGGGGGGTGGCCTTTTTCATGAACAAGAACGAAGAAAGGCTGGGCATCGGATACTGCAATTCGAACGCTGAAAAGTGGGTCGAAATATCCCCTGGACTCGCAGCGCTAACAAATGGGAGCACCCGAAGGACGAGCATTCGGAAAAAGATGTTCAACACACTGACTTTTGTCAGTGTGGCTGGTCAGGATTGCCGCCTGTTACAAATACGTAACAAAACAGTGTTACTGTTCGAGGGCAATCCCGACAAAAGTCAATTTTCACAGGCATGCGTGGTGCTAGCCCGGCTGGGAGCGGAGGGAGAAAAGGATGAAAGCCCACCGAAAATCATCAGCGTGGATGCGGCGGTGGTGGGTCATTTGAGAGGTGAGGTGGTGGACCACTTGGGCAGCATCAGGGCCTCGGAACACCATGAAGTGGTGGTATATGAGGACAGAGGCGAAAGCCTAGACTTCTTGCTAAAACACCAGGACGCCCAGGTGTCCGGATCACCTCCCGCTGACCCAGAACACGCAGTTAGTGGTTCCGATGAGTTGCAGAGGAGAACTGCCCAGCGCAAGGAGGTTGTCGCTTGTGAGAGGAGAAGGGACAGGGCAGAGTCAAAAAGGGCGGCAGCGTCCCTGAGGGGTACTTTGGTTGGTGGCTTTGGGGCCGTAGCCGCGCACCTGCAGAGGGCAGGCCATCGGGTCCTGAATCCATTCAGTGGTGAAGGGATCGTGATTGCCAGGCGCGGGGCGCCGAAGTATAGGTGGACGCGAGCCGACATGGGTCATGTGGCGCCGCCTGAGCTCCTTGATCCGGCTGGGCCGGCGGATCATCTGGCTAATGCGTTCCTCGAGTTTCTCGCGGTCACGAGGGGCACGCGGGAAGTCATCGCCCGCACGTGCCGAGACCTTTTACACGCATTCCGCTCAGGTATGGAGGGAGTGCTAGAGGAGAGGCTCGAGGCCGAAGGTGCTGTCATATTTAACAACAACACTTCGGAGGTGCTCCGAGGTGGAGCACCTTATAGGTGTATGGCAGCATATAGCTTGACCGCCGGCTTTGTTGAGCTGGACGAACAAGAGGCAAGGAGACGGGGAATCATCAAGTTTGGAGCCCCTGCTACGGAACCGGTGGTAGTGATCACCAGGGCGATGAGGATCATGCTGGACGACAAGATTCTAGAATGCGCGAAAGCTATTCTAGGAGATGGTCCGGCCGAGGAGGTCTTCGGGTCTTGGGGGATACCTAGGTTCGAGTGGGTAAATGGGGTTCCGGGATGTGGCAAAACTACCCAAATAATTAACAGCTTTGACGTCCTGTCAGATGTCGTGCTCACAACGACAACGGAGGCGACGGGGGAGTTGCGCGAGGCCCTTACCAAGCGGGTGGGTCAAAGAGCCAGGACGAGGGTGCGCACTTTGGCCTCGGTTCTGGTGAATGGGTTCACAGAATCGGACAAGGAGTCGTGTAAGAGACTCATAGTCGACGAGGCCCTAATGAATCATTTTGGCGCCGTCGTTATGGCTGTGAGACTCGCAGAAGCGGAATCAGTCCTGTTAGTGGGAGACATGAACCAGCTGCCGTTCATAGAAAGGGAAAATCTTTTTCCACTAAAATACCATCTCCCTACAAAATCTACAAGAATCACCAGGAGTCTGTTGTGTACCTACAGGAACCCGATGGACGTCGCGTATGCACTTAGAGAAGTGTACAATGGAATCTACTCTTCCAGAATGTGCATACGTTCCTTTGAGCTGAAAGGGTTCTCAGGAGAGAGCATACCGGGGGACTTGCCCGAGACTCTCTACCTGGTGCACACCCAGGAGGAGAAGGAGGTCCTGGCTAGCCAGGACTTTGGCTCGGGCAGGGGGTCTAGGCTCCTGACGATCCATGAGGCTCAGGGATTGACGTTTGAGACGGTAATGATTGTAAACACAGCAGACAAAAATAAAAAGCTACAGCTACACGAGAGTGTAGCGCACGCGGTGGTGGCTGTATCGCGTCATACCAAAAGATGCGTCTATTACACGGACGACGCAGATGACGCGATAGGTAGATTTGTGGAGGACTCTGTGGGGGCAGCTGATGAAAAGATCCTAGACTATAACACGAAAATGGCCATGAAAAGCCGGGATGGCTCTGTACTGGACAATATGAAAAAATTTAGATCCAAAATGTAAATTGTGGCACTACCTAAGTGTTTTTATTGATATAAGTAGTTAAGATTGTAATACAGTAAGAGTAAAATAGTAAGACTAGCATGCAAAAAGGGGAAAAAAAAAAAAAAAAAAAAAAAAAAACCCAAAAATAATAATAATAAACTAGTAAGTAGGATATATAAATGAACACGTATATTGAATAAAATAATAATGATAATTAAAAAAAAAAAAAAATAACATATATATGTATAAAAAAAAAAGAGAAAAAAAAAAAAAAAAAAAAAACTGCATGATACTAGTCAATTTTATAGAAATTTATTTAGTAGTAAGTAATAAGTAAGAAGGAAAAACTGGACTATGTGAGTATTTATGTTATAAAACAAAATGTGAATAGATACAAAATAAAATGTATAATAATAGTACGGGCGAACAATGCCTGTAGTGAGTAGTTTTCTTTAAAAAAAAAAAAAAAAACCTAACCTAACCTAACCTAACCTAACCTACAGACCTCTGCCACGTGCGCCTTGAATGTGAGGTTACGGTCTATGGTTAGGCCCAAAATCTTCATATTGTCGACAAGGCCCACCCGCTGGCCGGACATCACAACCGTTGGTGGATCATATTTAAGCTTTTTTGTAAACAACATCGCATGGGTTTTCCCAGGTGCGAAGTTGAGCTTGTTTTTGATACCCCAGGCCTCCACTATCTCTAGGGCCTTATTAGCGGCCTCCTCGACCAAGCCCATGGACCTGTCCGAGAATATCAGGACCACGTCGTCCGCAAACGCCTGGCACGTAACGTTACTTTCACTGAGTTTTTGCAGCAGCGAGTCCAAGATGATGTTCCAGAATGTTGGTCCTCCGATTGAACCCTGGACACATCCCTTGGTGGTTTTCCTCTCGCTGACTGCCCTCGCGTAATTCATCCTAATTTTGCGGTTCCTCAGATACGAGTCGACTAGCGCATACAGATTTCTAGGGCACCCCTTTCTGCGCAGCTCTCCTTTGAGAGCCGGCCACCATGCATTGTCAAAGGCTCCCTCTATGTCAAGTGAGACTATGAGAACCGACTTTTTACAGTCCATTTCTCTTCTTACGAGTCTCAACATGTCATACAGGGCGTCCTCGGTACCCCTTTGGGGCAGAAAGCCATACTGGGTCCTACTCAGATTTGGCAGGATATGCCAATGAAGTCTGCCCATCATCAGTTTCTCAAAGATTTTTCCGAGAACCGACAGCAGACCTATCGGCCTGTACGACTTTGGGTGGGTGTAGTCTGGTTTCCCCGGTTTGCGCAATATAATGACGTGGGCTATCTTCCATTGCTCCGGGAAGTGCGCCAGTGTCAAGCACTTGTTCGCCATCGCAAGGAACAACTTCCAGTCACTCTTTATTGCCGCAACGCAGATGTCCGCAGTAAACCAGCCAGTACGTCCCACGTATGGTTCCTGTACTAGCGCCACGGAGATCCCTCTCTCATTTGCCACCTGGAGCAGCTCTGCCGTTGCGAGTTTGGAGCGTTGTAGGTTGGCTTGGATGATTTTCAGCCTACCATTCCCGTCTTTTCCGTTGGCAGAGGGGGTTCTGCACGTATCCATTGGGGCGCCCTTAGCAATAGGAGATCCTGGATCTCGCTATAGCGTCCCACTTTTGCCACTCCGGACATTCACGGCTGAATGTGCTGTGGCCAGTGCTGCCATGGCCCTCTCTTTTGCAGTTCCTGCAAGTTGGATTTTTTCGGGCCCTCCTGTCTGGGCATTTTTCCCATTCATGACCATCGGCACTGCAAAAACTGCAACTGACCTTCTCCTGCTTGCACAGGCCACGCATGTGCCCATATCCAAGGCACTTCGTGCACTGCACTAGAGGCGTCTGATCCTCAACCGGCCTCCACTGCCTCCCCACATACAGCTTTCCAGCTGAAATGAATCGGCCATATAGTGCCGGGGACACCTCTAGCACCGGGTGGCACTCAAGCGGGTTCCGCGCCCTCTTTCGGAACTTCACCCTGAGCGAAACATCCTTGTCATTCATCCCGCCCAACAGGTGTTTATTTTGGGCCAAAATGAGATCTACCAGCTCCTTGTCAGTGTGGGCGGCGATGACGTCCCTCACTCTTACCAGCGGATTATTTGTCCGCGGAATCTCCGCCTTCAAGTCCGCACGGGCCGTTATTCTTTTTCTCACTAGTTCCAGGTCCTCCCTTGTGCCACACCTGATCACCACCTTTTGGTTTTTAGCCTTTCTTACTCTTTCCACTTTGGCTCCAGTGTTCTTAAAATCAAGGGCCTCTGTCAAGGCATCGATGACCTTGTCTCCAGTCTTGGTGGGGTCCTTGCTAGACACTATTACTGTGTGGTTCGGCTTTGGTGGCGACGGCGGTGCGGCGGCAACTTTAGCGTATGTCGGTCTCAAGGCCACTTTCTTTACCATCTCCGCCACTGCCATTTCCGCCCCAAGGCTTGGCGTAGGCGGCGGCGTTTTCTGCCTCAGCTCCCTGATTGAGACGAGGTCTAATTGCACCATCTCTATTCTTTCCTTAAGGGGCTTCAGAGTTTCTTCTATCTGATCGATATGGAGCATCTGAACCGGCGGCGGCGGCGAGACCGGCTGGGAGACCCTTTCAACGATCATGTCAATCTTGCTTTTTAATTCTTTTAATTCGTCATTGTATTCCTGAGCGGGTTTCAGCGACACTGTCTCCTTCATCTTTTGGAGCGCCTTCTGGTTTTCACCCCCTATGCGCTCCAGGCCCCTCCTAAGGCCGTCCAGCTGCCCGGAGAGGGTGTCCACTCTCTGCATCAATTTATTCTGGACGTCTTGCAGAGATTTAAAGTCGACAGTGCCGCCTTTGGTGTCTTTAAGGGTGGCCGCGATCTGCTTCTCCACTCTCTTGAGTGTCTCCACTACAAGCCCAGTCTGCTCAAAAGGCTGCCTGGTCTCATATTCGAGCCACTTCCTGACCTCTTTGGTCTCTCTCAGGCCCCCCGCGATGTCCTGGCGGGCCAGCGCCAACTCCGCAGCGAACCTCTGGGATATATCAGCGAGCCCCTTATTGTGGGCTCGCTCGACACTCACTAACTCGCTTGCGTGTCGGCTCCTCTCCGTTTCGAGGCTCACCTTGTGCCTCGACCTTGAGTCTGAGAGGGACAGGCAGGTCTCATATAGAGTCTGCATGCACTCAACGGCAGTCACCTTACACTCCCGCTTCATGTTTCCCGCCTGTTCCAAGGCCTCTTTCCCTTTGAGAAGCATCTCGTTTGCTACTTTTGTAGCCATATCCATGACTACTCCCCTACACCGTCCCGTCGATGGAGCCAGCATGCTCTGTCTACCGACTGAGCGAACTGACTCCCCATCCGACACGTCTGACCCCAGTGGATCCTCCTCCATCTGCTTTGGGACACGATCCCTCAGCTTCCGGGGCGGAGCCGCGGGCTTTGTTGACGCCAGACCCGTCGCGGCCGTCTTTTTAGGCGGTGCTACTGATGCCTTCTGTGACATATTTATATAACAATGTAAAGTAATACAAAACTAACAAAACTTACACTTAGCTAAAATACACTTAATTTTTTTTTTTTTCCTGCCCCAAAGGGGTACCGAGGACTCCCTCTTTGACATGCTGGGATTTGTAAGGGGGGAACTGGACAAAAAGCGATCGGTTCTCATGGTCTCACTTGACATCGAGGGAGCTTTCGACAACGCATGGTGGCCGGCTCTAAAGAGGGAACTGCGTAGGAAGAGGTGCCCGAGGAACTTGTGTGCGTTGGTCAGTTCGTACCTTAGTGACCGGAAAATCAGGGTCAATTACGCAAGGGCAGTCAGCGAGAGGGGAACCACCAAAGGATGTGTCCAGGGTTCAATATCGGGACCAACTTTTTGGAATGTCATCCTGGACTCGCTGTTGCGTAAACTTGAAGAGGGGAAGGTGCGATGCCAGGCGTTTGCGGATGACGTGGTCTTGATATTCTCAGATAAGTCCATAGCATTGGTCGAGGAAGCTGCAAATAGGGCCCTAGAGACTGTGGAGGCGTGGGGGATTGAAAATAAGCTCAACTTCGCACCTGGGAAAACCCATGCGATTTTGTTTACCAAGAAGCTTAGGTATGATCCTCCAGCGGTGAGTTTTTCGGGCTAGCGTGTAGGCTTCGTCGACACGATGAAGTTGTTGGGACTAACCATTGACAGGGGCCTCACCTTTGGGGCGCACGTGGCAGAGGTTTGTAGAAAATCTTCGGATGTATACAAGCAGCTGGCGTGCGCGGCGAAGGTGACATGGGGTCTGAATGGGGAGATTGTCAGGACGATTTACGTCTCGGTAATAGAGCCTACTGTGCTGTACGCAGCAAGTGCGTGGGCTCCTGCGACGGAGCTGCAGATGATTCAAGGTCAGCTGGCGGCTCTTCAAAGGGGCTTTGCACAAAAAATATGCAAGGCGTACCGTACGGTCTCGTTGACTGCGGCAACAGTCCTTGCGGGGCTGCTTCCGTTGGATCTCAGGGTTCAGGAGGCGGCCAGTCTCTATGCAGCCAAGAGGGGCCTATCTTTGGATTACCTGCCTCCAAACAAAACCATGGAGAAAGTGGTCGGCTACTTGGAGAAATCGCATCCGTCAACAATAACGACTGTTGACTTTGAGCTGCTCGAGGGCGTGGATGCGGAAACCTTAGAGTCCTACCAGATTCGGGGCCCACATATATACACCGATGGAAGTAAAATTTCTGACAAGGTGGGAGCGGCTCTGACATGGTGGGACGAAGATAAGGAATTACAGTGCTCCAAGTTCAGCCTGGATCCAAGATGCACGGTCTTCCAAGCGGAGCTCTATGCCTTGTTTAGGGCCATGCGGATGGTGCAGCACAGCTGCGAATCTGTGGTGAACATAATGAGTGATTCTCGCTCGTCGCTGGAATTGCTCAAGAACCACAGAGTGGCCCATCCACTGGCAAAGGCAATGAGGGAGAGCTTGGGAGAGATAGCGCAGCAGGGGAGGAAGGTCCGGCTCTTCTGGCTCAGAGCACACGTGGGGACGCCAGGCAACGAGAGGGCAGACGAGCTGGCCAAAGAAGCAGCATTGCAGGGGGCTGACTCACTGGACTACGCGGAAATCCCTCTGTCCTACGTTAAAGGCCAGATCAGGAAAGAGACTGTGCGCAAATGGCAAGGTAGGTACACATCCTCGACGAGAGGGCAAGCGACAAAGGAATTTCTTCCGGATGTTGACCGGGCGTATAGAATCGTAAGATCTATGCGCCTCACGCCGACTCTCGTGCAGGTGCTGACGGGACACGGAGGGATAGGGGAGTACTTACACCGGTTTAAGTTGAAAGACAGTCCCGGGTGTGAGTGCGATCCGGCGGTCTGTGAGTCCGTGTGGCACGTGCTGTTTGAGTGCCCAAGATTTGCCGTGCGCCGCATGGATTTGGAGTCCGAGATCTTCACCAGTGTGAGCAGATTGTCATTGCGGATAATTATGGCGGACCCTCAGAGGAGGGCACCCTTCCTTGGTTTCGCGAGGCAGCGTTCAGGACGGCGGCCAGGAGGAACGCCGAATGCAGCGCAATAATTACTGCCCCAGGGGTGGAAGCTGTTCCGGGGCCATCTGGACGCCAGGCGTCGGCTGTGCCCGGCAGGCTCATCTCTCTGCCACTGGAAGAACGTCAGGTTCTTCTGTTGGGGGAGGGTGGGAGGCCGGGGCTGAGACTGAGGGGGGTGGCCTTTTTCATGAACAAGAACGAAGAAAGGCTGGGCATCGGATACTGCAATTCGAACGCTGAAAAGTGGGTCGAAATATCCCCTGGACTCGCAGCGCTAACAAATGGGAGCACCCGAAGGACGAGCATTCGGAAAAAGATGTTCAACACACTGACTTTTGTCAGTGTGGCTGGTCAGGATTGCCGCCTGTTACAAATACGTAACAAAACAGTGTTACTGTTCGAGGGCAATCCCGACAAAAGTCAATTTTCACAGGCATGCGTGGTGCTAGCCCGGCTGGGAGCGGAGGGAGAAAAGGATGAAAGCCCACCGAAAATCATCAGCGTGGATGCGGCGGTGGTGGGTCATTTGAGAGGTGAGGTGGTGGACCACTTGGGCAGCATCAGGGCCTCGGAACACCATGAAGTGGTGGTATATGAGGACAGAGGCGAAAGCCTAGACTTCTTGCTAAAACACCAGGACGCCCAGGTGTCCGGATCACCTCCCGCTGACCCAGAACACGCAGTTAGTGGTTCCGATGAGTTGCAGAGGAGAACTGCCCAGCGCAAGGAGGTTGTCGCTTGTGAGAGGAGAAGGGACAGGGCAGAGTCAAAAAGGGCGGCAGCGTCCCTGAGGGATACTTTGGTTGGTGGCTTTGGGGCCGTAGCCGCGCACCTGCAGAGGGCAGGCCATCGGGTCCTGAATCCATTCAGTGGTGAAGGGATCGTGATTGCCAGGCGCGGGGCGCCGAAGTATAGGTGGACGCGAGCCGACATGGGTCATGTGGCGCCGCCTGAGCTCCTTGATCCGGCTGGGCCGGCGGATCATCTGGCTAATGCGTTCCTCGAGTTTCTCGCGGTCACGAGGGGCACGCGGGAAGTCATCGCCCGCACGTGCCGAGACCTTTTACACGCATTCCACTCAGGTATGGAGGAAGTGCTAGAGGAGAGGCTCGAGGCCGAAGGTGCTGTCATATTTAACAACAACACTTCGGAGGTGCTCCAAGGTGGAGCACCTTATAGGTGTATGGCAGCATATAGCTTGACCGCCGGCTTTGTTGAGCTGGACGAACAAGAGGCAAGGAGACGGGGAATCATCAAGTTTGGAGCCCCTGCTACGGAACCGGTGGTAGTGATCACCAGGGCGATGAGGATCATGCTGGACGACAAGATTCTAGAATGCGCGAAAGCTATTCTAGGAGATGGTCCGGCCGAGGGGGTCTTCGGGTCTTGGGGGATACCTAGGTTCGAGTGGGTAAATGGGGTTCCGGGATGTGGCAAAACTACCCAAATAATTAACAGCTTTGACGTCCTGTCAGATGTCGTGCTCACAACGACAACGGAGGCGACGGGGGAGTTGCGCGAGGCCCTTACCAAGCGAGTGGGTCAAAGAGCCAGGACGAGGGTGCGCACTTTGGCCTCGGTTCTGGTGAATGGATTCACAGAATCGGACAAGGAGTCGTGTAAGAGACTCATAGTCGACGAGGCCCTAATGAATCATTTTGGCGCCGTCGTTATGGCTGTGAGACTCGCAGAAGCGGAATCAGTCCTGTTAGTGGGAGACATGAACCAGCTGCCGTTCATAGAAAGGGAAAATCTTTTTCCACTAAAATACCATCTCCCTACAAAATCTACAAGAATCACCAGAAGTCTGTTGTGTACCTACAGGAACCCGATGGACGTCGCGTATGCACTTAGAGAAGTGTACAATGGAATCTACTCTTCCAGAATGTGCATACGTTCCTTTGAGCTGAAAGGGTTCTCAGGAGAGAGCATACCGGGGGACTTGCCCGAGACTCTCTACCTGGTGCACACCCAGGAGGAGAAGGAGGTCCTGGCTAGCCAGGACTTTGGCTCGGGCAGGGGGTCTAGGCTCCTGACGATCCATGAGGCTCAGGGATTGACGTTTGAGACGGTAATGATTGTAAACACAGCAGACAAAAATAAAAAGCTACAGCTACACGAGAGTGTAGCGCACGCGGTGGTGGCTGTATCGCGTCATACCAAAAGATGCGTCTATTACACGGACGACGCAGATGACGCGATAGGTAGGTTTGTGGAGGACTCTGTGGGGGCAGCTGATGAAAAGATCCTAGACTATAACACGAAAATGGCCATGAAAAGCCGGGATGGCTCTGTACTGGACAATATGAAAAAATTTAGATCCAAAATGTAAATTGTGGCACTACCTAAGTGTTTTTATTGATATAAGTAGTTAAGATTGTAATACAGTAAGAGTAAAATAGTAAGACTAGCATGCAAAAAGGGAAAAAAAAAAAATAAAAAAAAAAAAAAATTAAAAAAAAAATACAATAATAATAATAAACTAGTAAGTAGGATATATAAATGTACACGTATATTGAATAAAATAATAATGATAATTAAAAAAAAAAAAAAAAAATAACATATATATGTATAAAAAAAAAAAGAGAAAAAAAAAGAGAAAAAAAAAAAAAAACTGCATGATACTAGTCAATTTTATAGAAATTTATTTAGTAGTAAGTAATAAGTAAGAAGGAAAAACTGGACTATGTGAGTATTTATGTTATAAAACAAAATGTGAATAGATACAAAATAAAATGTATAATAATAGTACGGGCGAACAATGCCTGTAGTGAGTAGTTTTCTTTAAAAAAAAAAAACAAACCTAACCTAACCTAACCTAACCTAATCGATTAAGAACGACAGCAAAGGATTGGAAGTGACAGAGGTGCAGAACAAGAGGCCAATGCTGCTGCTGCGAGACGTGCTAAATTTGAACACAGACGAAGATGTGACCGGAGCGTTGAGGCGCCAGAACAAATGCTTGTTCGAGGGCCTCAACGCAGTCGAGGAGCAGGTCAAGGTCAGGTTCCGGAGAAGGGCGAGGAACCCTCTGACCTCCCATGTGGCGGTCGAGGTTCCAGCAGCAGCATGGAGGAGAGCCATGGATGCCGGGGCTGTATACGTGGACCTGCAGCGCGTCCGGGTGGAGGACCAGTCACCCCTGGTCCAATGCTCGCGCTGCCTGGGGTACGGCCACGGCAGGCGCCTCTGTAAGGAAGAAAGGGACATCTGCGGCCACTGCGGAGAAGGTCACCTGAAGAGGGATTGTGGAGCCTTCAAGGATGCGGTGGTGGCCTCATGCGTGAACTGCGCGAGGACGGGTCTGGAACGGACAGGCCATGGTGCCTTCGACCGGAACTGTCCGGTCCGGAAACGATGGGACGTCTTGGCACGCTCAGCGGTAGCTTATTGCTGGGGGTGTCAAGGGCGCCCCTTCCTCGCTGCGGTTTCGCATGTGGAGTATGTTGTATTGTGTGTTGCGAGATGTATGTATGATCGATGAAATGTTAGGTATGAAAGTGCTGGGATGTTCTTGGAACCACCTCATCGGAAATTCAAATGGAACTATTGCACTGCATTATAGTAAATATAATGACCGGTGTCATAAAGGAAAGAACGAAGTGGGTGTCGATGAGATGGTTTCAAGAACAGCGCAGATAACAGAGCAATTTTTTTGTACACATTGGTGAACAAGAGAATTAAAAGAAAAAAAAAAAAAAGAAAAACAGAGAACACATATATTACTTGCTAATAAAAATATTAACAACAATAAAACTAATAAAAAAGAAAAATAACCACACAAAATAGTAATTATACAAAATAAATGAAATAAAAAAAAAAAATATTATATTAAAAAAAAATAAAAAAAATAATAATAATACTATAAATATTTAAATAAACTATGTGTTGTTCATTTAATGTTGTTGTTTATGAAAGGTATTTTAGCATTGTTAAGAATGAAAGATGATATGATGATGATGAATGATATAATGGAGTGTGGAAGATAATGTCGATGGATTAATAGATAAATTGAAAGCCTGTTACATAGAAGAATAGGTGCATTATTGTAAAAATGTATGTAACTAAAGAGATACACAAGATACATAAAACTATCCTTCCCTTGATGTTCCGGCTTAGCGTCGACTGCGTTCGTTTTGTCGCAGTGGACGCTACACCGGATCATAGAAATAATAATAAAACAGATAGAAAACAAAAAATATGATGAGTAAAGGCTCCGATTATGTTGGAGGTGTGCAGTATAAAAAAAATAAAAAAAAAAACCTAACCTAACCTAACCTAATCTAACCCAAACCTAACCTAACGTCAGGAAATCCCCACGGATACCCCGGCGCTAGGGAGCCGGAGGGTTATGTCGGACTCGAACCAACTAAAACCTGACAGTGTCCTTAGGGACGCCATAAGTGGCAGGGTCGCGGGAACTACGTGAGCATTACATCGCGCGACCCCGTCGGCGTTGTCCGGTGTAGAGCCGGACTCGATCCCGAGCTAGGGCGGAGGAGAGATTCTCCGCCCGACTACATCGTGCGAGGCGCGCAGGACACGCGCACACTATCTCGAGGCCCTAATTGACGGGACGGCTTGCCGCCCCATGGCCTCTAGGTGGGGGGGAGGAGGCCACCATAGGCCCTCCTCCTGGCCCCAGCTCTCCGGCGGCGGACACGATGCGAGGAAGGGTCCATCTCTCGCTCCCTCTCCGCCGCCTCCTTCCGCGACATCACCAGTTCGCAGAAGGTTAGAGCCGCCTGCCATGCCTCATCGTCACCGACAATAGACTCTGCTAATGCCGGCAAGGAGAGGGCACTCCCCACCGCTGCGTCGAGATCGACTCCAAGAAGCTTTTCCTGGATTCTTTCTACACAAGCGGAGTTGTTGGCGGTTTTTAAGGCAACGAGGGTTGTCCTGCAGAGTGGTTCCCGTTCCTTTGGGGTGTACAGCGACTAGGGAGAATATAGGAGCGGCTATGATGTAAGGTAAGTCCGTGCAGTTATTCTGGATGAATGCGCACATGGGAATTGTGGGGATTGAAAGGGCGGACCAGCTGGCGAAGGAGGTGGCCGCACAGAGCTCCAGGAGGCCACCGGACTATGATGCCGTTCCTGTGACCAAATGGGACCAAAGGTACAAAAATGGTAAGTTGGCGTCA
Source organism: Leucoptera coffeella (assembly GCA_030578115.1). Taxonomy (NCBI): domain Eukaryota; kingdom Metazoa; phylum Arthropoda; class Insecta; order Lepidoptera; family Lyonetiidae; genus Leucoptera; species Leucoptera coffeella. The sequence continues at coordinate 93,487 of JAMBLF010001107.1, forward strand.
GTACGGGACGTTGACGTTGACTTCAGATTTTCTTCCCAAGTGTGGTCAGCGCCTATCGGACTGTTGGAAAGATGGATCTTTCTAATGTCCTGACGCAGGTGCTGCCCCCGATGCGCTAGTGAATGTCTGAAAGTTGAACAGCAAATAAACAGCATAATTAACATAGATATAATCCATAATATAATGTTAAGTCAAGAAAGGTCAATATTTAGTAAGTAGTGTATAAAGATAATAAAACGAGTTAAGTAGGAATAAGTAAGTTAAGTAAAATATGATTAAGTATCATTATATAGAATGTAAGTAAAACAAAATGTAAATACAGAAAAATTTAATATATATAATGTACAGGAGTGCAAAAGGTGATGAATGAAAGTAGGAAAACAGTATGCTGCATGAAAGTGTGAGAGGCATAACAGCGAGACATTCTGCAAGAGAACTATTAGGTACACAAAAACTCCGATCATGTTGGAGGTGGATGGAGAAAAAAAAACCTATCCTAGGTTAGTTGGTAACGAAGGTCTTCTTCCCGAACGCGGTCAGCGCTTATGAATTAGTTAGAAAGATGGACTTTTCTACTGTTCTAAGTGCTTACTGGTCACGGGGGTTTGTCACCGTACTTGGCTTGGTTCAAGTTTAAGGACGACCCATCGTGCGCCTGTGAGCCAGGAGTGGACGCACTTACTCACGGAATGCCCACAATTTGATCGTGAAAGATATGAAAAAGGAGCAACAACTAAATAGGGACATAAATTTAAACTCTGTACCAACCATAGTGATAAGTCATAGGAAAAGTAAGTTTTTTAGGTATTGTATAAATATAACAATAAGCGTTATAAATAGAAACAAATAGTAAGTGGGCACACCGCAGCGTCGTGACAGAGGGGTCTCGACCCTGGAGTGTGGGAAGATATGGGGGACAGCCTACAGACGAACCTAGCCACCAACGAGGTGTGTGTACCTGACTGGCCCTAAGTCCCTATAGCCTAACCCGAATATATACTAATATACAGGGTGGCGCATTCAAAACGGTCAGTATGGGAAAGTCTGAAACTATAAGAGATACGAAGATTTGTTCTTAGGAACCATTTCACCAAATTTGATAAAAAGAAAAACTGCATTCATACTTCGTTTAACCACTGTATCCAGTACGGGAATCGAACCCGGTTGCTTTGAAAAATAAACTTGCCCTTTTCACTTTTTTTTTTAAATATCGATTGTGTAGGTCTTAAGCTGTAAATGTCTGTACGAAACATGATGTCGAAAATGAATAAAATGCATTATTTTGCCATACTTTAGTTTATCATAGTAGTTGTTCTAAGTGACCACCGTTGTTTTCAATACAATATTCAACACGGTTAGGTAACGATCTTACTATTGAATTTTGTATTTTCAAGTGGTGAATTTGCGTTAAAATTTACTCTTTAGCTTGTTATGTAAAATTCATCCTTAACTTAACCCCACAATCGATATTTAAAAAGAAAAAGTGAAAAGTGCAAGTTTATTTTTTCAAAGCAACCGGGTTTGATTCCCGTACTGGATACAGTGGTTTTTTCAAACAAAGTATGAATGCAGTTTTTCTTTTTATCAAAATCAGTGACATGGTTCCTAAGAACAAATCTTCGTATCTCTTACAGTTTCAGACTTTTCCATACTGACCGTTTTGAATGCGCCATCCTGTATACCATATGATAATAAGTGTGGAGTGGTGTGTCAGGCGTGTGGCGCGTGGATGTGGGTCAGCCGGAGCCACCAGGCATATATTGTGCCTAGCCGTGTGTAGTGCCTAATGGTAAGGAAAGCTACGCCTCTAGACCTAAAGGCGCGGCCCGGAGCCTAGGTTGGGTGATTAAGGTAAAGGTGAGACGATTTCGATTTCCCGTAGCTGGCGCGCCAGACTCAGCGTCACCATTTGAGACTGAAGGTGTCTTTGCCACTACGGGAGGAGGTGAAGAAATGAGAACGCTACAAGGTTCGTAACGATCTGGTTTATTGATTAAAATATCAGATTTTATAAACAATAATGCGAGAAGAGCGATTGACGTCAATGCTACTGCCGCCGCCTCCCCGCGGGCTCGGAGCTGCTGCCGCTGCATGTGCTGACTTGCACTCTTGCACCACTGCCATCACCGTCACTGCGCCGGATCTTCGTCAGTATAGTTTGTGGCACCAAAGTCCGACTGCACCTTTCGGTGGTTGGCGTCAGCATTCTAACGCAAGAGCACTGACCTCGTCCGGCGCGGTATGTCCACGTGATTGTAGACAATAAGGAAAATATGATTAAGAATATGAAATTATCATATAGTATAAATTATCATATGGTAAAATTATCATATCCACACAAGAAATTAATGTCAAATAGACATAGGAGGGCAAGCACAAGTGAGAAAGTCGATGAAAGAAAGAAAGACAGAATGCGGCATGGAAGTACGAGAGGCATAAGAAGAGAGATTAGTCTGTTTAGGTGATGAGGTATAAAAAAGCTCCGATCATGTTGGAGGTAGACAGAGATTTAAAAAACCTAAACCTGTTCATTGACACCATTAAGCTATCACCACACTGTCTTTTTCATTCACAAACAGTCTGTTTCAGTAGGTATTGCTTTACATAACCGTATCGACTGCTTTCAATAGGTGAAAATTATAAAAAGATTCTCAAATGAAGCCGCACATTTTCAACCAAGGAGACAGTTTTCGTTACTCTTACTTTTAAGACTGTCAGCATCAGAATAATCATGAAAGGCACGGGGTGCTGGTTTACGATTCAGCATAGACAAGACTGGTAAAACAAAAATAACACGATTGAACTGATTTTTAGGCACGATTGATTAGTGGAATAGGTTATTTGTACTTCAGTCGCAGTAGTAGTTCAGATGCAAAGACTTAAAGTGCTATTGTGATACAATTAAACTGCTATTTTGCCTTAAATGCAATAGTAGACGTAGGCCCCTGATCTGACCCTATTTACACATTACCCCATTCAAAAGGGAGCCTCTAGCATAATTATTGTAAATTCTCAATTTACACATACGTTCCACGACTTGTGTATACGCAGTATGTTTGAATTAGATATGTTTTTGATTGAACTAACCGGGAATTTCAGTACAATAATTTCAACTGATTAATGTAGTTGAACAATTTGAAACACTTCAAAAGAACTGTGGCGACATAATGGTATTTCAAGATCAATTTTTACCATAACTATTGGGGTTGTGATAGTATATGGAACATTGGTGACAGGTTGCTAGCACATCGCTCAACAGGGCCTATCCATTCATCTCTTACGACATGCCAGGAAGAGCGACAGCTAGTTAGCATCCTTTTTAAGTTCCATTATACTAATATTCATAGAACTTATACTTATTATAAAAACACAAATGCGATCACGATCTTTAACCCTTCCGGGGTAGTCAGTACTCAATGTGACGGGTGGTAAACCAAATCGCCAATTACAAGCATTAACTATTACCTGTTCGGGGAACAGGTAGGTTTCCTCACGATGTTTTGTATTCAATGTATTTCGAAAGTGTGCATAGAAATTCATTAAACTTCATTTCCATTAGTACATCCTAAAGAGGGATTTGAACCCTGTACCCACTGATACAGAGTCAAGCCCACAAACAACTGAGCTACGTCAAATTTAACTATTATAGTTGGATACATATACATCATACTGCACACATTTGTGTAAAGGTGAAGAGTGGAAGAGTGGTGTGGTGGACATGCGATGAGCAAAGCAATGGCCTGGCGGGTACATCGGAGTGTGGGAGAAGAGATGGCTGACTGCGTAAATAGCGACGTGGAAAGCAAAGGAGCAATCACATAAGTGACAGCTGATAGAAGAGTTCGGAAGTGAGGAACATGCTGCGCTCACGTTAACTGCATTTGGGATAAGGGCAGGGCATTGCGATGATATAAATATAGCTGAAGAAAAACCGCAATCCTTCACACTGCCTCCATCGGGAATAGAGACCGGGACCTCACGATTAGCGTTAAAGTAGTGAACCGTACTCATCATGAAGGTAGTTAATTTTTTTTAAAAAGCTTGCTTAGCTCCAACGGACAGCAGGAGGACAATGTGTGGTCTTCGTCAGGGGACCGCGTCGAAGGTCTTCTGGTGATCAAAATACGCCAGGTGCTGCCCACCGACGGCCACTCTGACATCCAGCTCGTACGTGACGGAATTAATGACAACCGCCAAATAAAAAAAACCTCTTATCTGTTTCTATGTTCTACCATACCTACCATTTTCTATTAAATCATATTTACTTTTAAAATACTTTTAGTCTTATAACCCATGTTAAAATAGCATACGAAAAATGGATTTTGCAACTATGAGTACGACGACTGATGACTGATGTATTGCCAGTTACATTGTATACTCGGCGCAGACAGATAGCAAGATTACTTTTGCTATCCAATATTGAAATGAGGCGCGAGTGCATGCATGGCCGCTATCATTCACGTATCTGTGGCAAGTGAAACAAATTGCATTATGCAAAGGCACGCTCCTTTCAGCGCTCGCCTGAACTAGAGGCGCCGCCGACGGCCGACTGCGGCCCATCCATTGCGCGACAATTAGACGCGAGAGTGGCGCGCTATGACACCGCCTGCCACGAATGGTAAGAGCTGTTAGCCGGTATTAGGCGTAAATCTAGAATTACTACTGCAGCTCTTTATTCATCATGAACGTTATACTTATAGTATATGTGCACCGGTGTAAGTTGTTATTGCTCTTTGATAGATAGTTGATGATTAGCTCGTTTGCACCGAAGGGAGCAGAGGTGGGGCATGCGCCGCTCCCCGTGGATCCGTTCCCGTGGCTTGGCGCGAGTCATGCGCGGCGCTCGCACTCTCGCGGCGACTTTCCTTCGGCCCGGTCGCCTCCGCCGCTCCCCGGACGATGCCAGTGCGCCCTGAGGCGTGACGACTGCTGCGTGGCGCCGCTGTGCTAAACAAACAATCGTGGTGGTGAAAATGAATCTCGCCGAGTGGCTGTGCTGCGCGGTTTTGGCGGTAAGCGCTTCTCTATGCTATTTATGATACTAATTTAATAAGACGTTGATGAGTTACATGTTTTTCTTGCCTAATCTTTTAATAGAAAAAGTGCCTTGTAAATCTTAATAAATTTGTTTATTAATCATCATATTGATTATTTACAATTAGATTCACAGCTACTAAACCACCAATTTTAACTATTTACTTTATTTGCGATCTTCTACAAAATAAATTCATATTAGGTTAGTCTAATCTTGGAAAATTTGATTCTTTCTAATTATTAGACTCAACTTCAATTTAAATAAGTATAAATAAGTTCAAATAATTATTTTGTTGAAAAGACTAGTATACTACTGATTTATGTTGCTATCAAGATGCTATGAAATCAAGAAAGATGATATTTGCAACAAAATGTAAAAATCATTCGAAAGTTATATATCATTCAAAGAAAGTACATAATACTAGACGAAAATTTAACATGAACAAATCGTAAAAACTTTAAACTCTTTTTAAAATAATACATAAGCGGTATGAATGCATCACTTTTTCAATCATTGGAAACAAGCGATTAATTTTATTTTCCAAGTACCACAAGTAATTGATGAGGAATCATATCTTACAGTTATGTGTTTTAGGTTAGGTAAATCATAATATGTGTTCAATACACGAATTGATTCAATCCCATGCTAGCTGGGACGTAAATGGGATACAAATTAGCTGCCGTTCTTCACAGCATGTCAATGGAGCCTAGCCTGGTGGCAACCTGCTTTTCATGTATTGCGTTTATCTCAATCAATCAATCAATCTCAATATCCATGCGTAAAAGTGACCTAAGAGATGTCATCGTGTCTCCAAATTTCTTTCTACCCTGAACGGAATGACGTGAATGTGTACGTGCAATATATATGCCAATCTTACCTCTGTCGTCTCGGAGGCCTTGTTCGTGATTGCTACGAAATATATAAACTGACCAAAATCCCCTATTCTTAAACTACATATTTATCCTATTTGACCACATTTCACAACTTCCGTGGCCGAATGCCTCCTAAGCACCAACCGTGATCGACTTTAGTCCTGCTTCCCAGCCTGCTCTTACCTGCCTAGTTTAATTGATGAAATAGCGTCCCAAATATTATTATTATTTCAGAAGAGCTATTTGTTTGTTAATTAGTTCTAATATGTTTGTTAATTTTATCATACACACATCGTAACACATAGTCATGTCATTATATCGTTTATTGAAAGTTGATTTTACATAGTTATTGGTCACTGTGAATGTTTGCCCCAAAGAAATGAATTATTGCAACAGCTCGGTTGTTGTGCGTAAAAGATGATATAAAAAAGCAGAGAACAATACAACTAGCTAGCATTCTATTTACTCCTTTTTATAGGTTATTTTTTGATAGGTCACCGATGAAATACAACAAAATACATATTTAGTTGTAGTACAATTGTTTCGTGTTATCAGTATTTTTAAATAGAAACTACAGTTATTAATCCTCTGAGAATATAAACTAAAGCATTCAAACCACTTGCGCTGCATCAGAGGAAGAGACTTTCCCAGAAGCAGACTGCAGATTCCTTGAGGAGCCACATTTTATTAGAATTCTATGTATCTATGATGATTGTCTATTATAAACGACTACTATCTATCTAGTATAAACTACCACCCTGTCGCCGGTGGGTGGAGTTTTTGCAAGGCAGGGCTTTTGTTTGGATACCATGGACCTTTGCCAAACTGGATGATGTACACTTTTCCCGGGGATCGTTTAAAGCAAAGAGCAGCAACCCCGAGCGAACGCTGAAAGTGAAAGAGAGTGCGAGAGTGGCGCTCTGGCGGCGGCGCCAGTGCCGAGGGGCCATCGCTCAATTACGGGTTCCATGTCGGTAGATTACTACTTCCCGTAAGCGTGTGCGTGTAATTAGTGCAATCGATGTCAATTTCGTTAAATACGCATCATTACGGCGGAGTTACGTTTGTTCAATCTTTCCGCGTGACGGGGTCGACGGCTCCAGCCAAGAGGCCGAGCGCCTATTTCAATGTCCACATTAGTTCTGCTATATCGTTTAATTATATTTATGCTGAATCATAGGGGATGGTTTCGTGTATGCTTTTATACATTGACGCTGTTCATGGCGAATAGACGCCAAGTAGATATAGCCCCTCGAGTGGTGCCCTCTGCCGCTCGTTGCGTACGGAGGCGCGTGCGAGTGCTCCAATTAAACGACACCTACGAGCGTAAAGTGTCACACAAGAAAGAGCCACTGTCGCTTTCCTGCGAGAGAAACCGCCACGCGCCACTCCACGAGCGATCGACGTAAGGGCGGAGGAATGCTCGTGCATTTCCACACTCCGAGATACATGTGTTAAGATAAAGGTCAAGTTAGTTAAACATGAAATACAGTACGTACATGTATACTTGTATTTGTGAGTCAAAAATGTAACATAACAAGATGACGTACGTAACAGAACGTTATATACATGTGTATTCACATACAAAATGATAAAGGTGTAATGTAAGATTGTGTGATAGGGTGCCCAACAGTGTGATTCGTGAACATGTGGTTTGAAAGAAGATCTTGAGAAGAAAATAAAGTAAGGTATGTTAAAGTGGTTTGAGCACATGGAGCGGATGGACGAAATGACGGCTAAAAAAGGAGTTTATAAAGTCCCAGTGGAAGGTATAGTTGCACGTGGTAGGCCGCGTTGAACTTATTATCAAGGCGTGTGTACGTACTGTGGAAAACAGAAGAGCATGTATGAGAAGGTTAATGGGTGTGAGCGAATCAAGCGAGATTAGTCAGGATCGTTCCAAGTGGCGCTCGATAGTCTCTGCCTATCGCATTGGGGACATAGAGGTGTGAATATACGAGTATGTATGTATTCAGATACAAAATCCTTGGATATCGTCCAAAATAACACAGTTGCATAGAACCAATAATTACAAAAGAACATTTAAATTATGTAGGAAATAAGTATAAAAGTATGAGATTGGTGGCATTGTCAAAGTGGGTGGTGCTGGCAGCGAATGGGCGCACATGGCGGCCGCTGTAATTCCATCCTCCTCCGGCCACGGCTGTTATCTGCCGCCAGCTCATGGCTGTATATATTTGTGTACGGTGGATTAATCTTAACATAACGATAACAGACTGCCATCATTAAAAAGTCATTGGATATAACACAATAATATGGATTATTGATTTAATGTGTTTCATTCAAGCAACTCAGAAGCCATAGGTCTGTGTTGGTAGTGCAATGTATGTCCCGCATGTTAGATGTTGGCTTAGTATTATATCTGTTGTTCCAATGAAGCCGCCTTGTGTTTGAGCCTTACGTTGGAGGCAGCGTCCTCCATGGCGCAACATGCTGAAACAAAGCGCCGGGCGTGGGATGATCTTTGAGGAATCACCAAACAAAGGATGCTATGAACACATGTTTCGTGGGTAGGCTTAGCAACGGCTATCCGTGTTCACTTGAAGAACAACAAATGTATTGGAAATGACGTTCATCACGTTGGTAACGCATAACAATGAAAGGTTCGCAGTAGTCTTGTTGCAAGTCACCCAAGGTCGCATTAAGCGTAGAAATGGCTCTTCCTCTCCCGTACTACGCCGAGGCCTAATGAGGCGCGCAGTGAGTCGGCTGATCGGCGCTGCGGAGGTGTCTGCGAAAGCCATCGACAGGTGAGCTCTCTCAGCGAGCGCAAGAGATGAGCCGCGATGCCGTTGCGGCGCCATTATTTACATAACGGGGCCACAATTGCCAGGTACATGCGGTGTAGGAACAAGCTGCCACTTTTCTCAGCCACTTCTTTACTTATAGCAAATTGATTTCCTGTTAATAGCAACACAATGACTCGTAACTTGTCGGTTGCGTAAATCTCATGTAATGAGCTCTTCCACGCGGCCTGCATTGATTTCTACGTTCGTTCGCACTGTTTTCACTCAACTTTATGTTAGATTAATACTTTACGATCGACATGTCAATTAATGACTCTTGCAACATACTCATGGCAGATTCCTCAAAGGAAATCATTGCGTAACAATACTTTCCAGGTTTTATAGCTTCAAATACATTACATTTTTTTCTTCCTATATACTAATATTTACTTTTTATATAGTAAGTCGGATATTTTTGTATCTCGTATACAAATCAATGGCGATTTTAGGTCGAAAGTGATTGGTTTCCCTGTGCTCGTGGCAGCGGCCGCTGAGACTGCGAGGCGTTTCCCCTCGCTCCATGACAATGGCGCCACTGCGATGCAGAGGATTTCTCTGAGGGAAACGCGTCTCCAAGAACGCAAGAAAGCTCCTCAGCTGATGTAAGACCAAAGCGTTGTCAATTGTCTCGAGGCGGCCGATGTTCCCTCGCGGTGCATACTGCATAGTTGTGGCCCCACAATGCGAGCACTCGCCGCAGTGCGCCGCCTCTAATGAGCCGCTCTGGCCTTTTCCATATCACTCGTTCGCGGAGTTGTCTGCTGTCATTTTAATGACTGCTATGTGGATACTCGCGAATGCCACACGAAATGCCTCGCACATTAGTGAGATTATTTAAACTCGGTGAGTTTCATTGTTTGTTTACTTTGTGCTCTTTTCTCCAGATGTTTTAACTGATGACATTGGTTTTCTTTTTTACATAAAAAATCGTCTTGGTAGTTTGTTCAATTAATATAAATTTCAAGTTTAATCTGTTAAAAATACTACATTACTAAACTGATACAATACACACTTCAATCCTGTGAAAATTTTGGAGTAGCCCAGAGGCTTAAGCGACCCCGGACGTCCAAGCACATTTCCAAGCGCGTTTACGTATATGTGGAAATGTTTCTATGCGTTGCGATGTCCCTCGAGTAATGAACATCATGAACTTAGAATAGTCCCAGTGACTCAGTAGCCATTAACACTCATTTAGGACTCCGAAAGAGCGCATTAATTTTTAGATTATCTCTATGAATGTGAGCCACGAGAGGCCCGTAAATTGTTGACGATTTATGGCTCGTGTTTAGGCAGCGCAATAAAAAAGAAAGTGTCAAAGAGGCGCCGCGGGGCAAGAGTGACGAGTCAAAGAGTGTCACCCGCGTGGCAGCTGTTCGCATACAATGGCGCCCTGCGAGGCCCCGGGGCGGCCACCCAGAGGGCGCCGCTAATGAGAGAAAGCGGCTTCTGTCTGTCGCACCCATGATTGACGTATTCCCCTGTGCATAGGTCACACTTTGCATGCGTTCGTCAAAACAACGCCACTTAAATAATATACTCTATTACAAATGCTTCTATTTATTTAGACCCACCGTGGCAGATGTTATATAATACCTAAAGGATTGCCTACAATGTTTACGATGTTTGATGAGGTTCGCGGCCTGACGTATGACCTTGTGGTTGTTATGGTCCGCGATGTGTGGTCACCGCGTGGCCCTCCTCGCCGCTGCGTCGGCCGCTGCGTGGTCCAGCGTGAGCGCCACCTGAAGCGCATCGCAGAGCGCACGCACGCTTTCTAATTTGATCAATCTGCGACAGAGATGTTGCTGAGGCGTCGCCCACCAATATAGACCAGCCCTTTATTACTCGAATGTTCTACACAGAACATCTACACAGTCTTAAGCGTCTAAGTTAGCTTCCTTAAAATAAATACGCTATGGGGTTTGATATTATGTGTGAGCATGGTCGATTGCGTTGGCAGCCCGTGGCTTGGCGCTTGGCGATGGCTCCTAAATCATCGAAGGCGGAACTGCGAGGTGCGCGGCGGTCGGTGGCTCCGAGCTCTCCGCCTCGCTGATTAAGACATTAACGAAAATAAATTGCGCGCTCACTTGCATCCGACTAATTTCGTTAGCAGTTTTCAACATTAATCATTCGTTTCAGCTTTATTAATTTATGTGCTCGAAGAAATAGAAATTTCTCACTGGACAGGCAACAAGGTAAAAATACTTCCAGCGTGCACGCTAATTCGCTTTGAAACTGAACTGAACTGAAGTGAAGTGCTCACGCGCTCATGTAAATGAAGGAGAGCATTGGCGTGCGCGTGGATTGGGGTGAGCCGCCCAGCACCACATCCGGCTGCGGGGACTGCGGAAGCGCCTTTCCAGCCCACTGCCCAGGCGATTGATCAGCCGATCGACGCATTGGCGTTAATCGTTTGCGCCTCCTCGTCTTATATAAATCTAATAATCAAGCCCCGTGAACTATTTCACAGTTCAATTACTATCATAATTAACTGCTGCATGAGCATCATAATTCTAGTATGTATTGTATTAGATTAAACATACCTACCTATTCGTACATGCTCGTTGCGCCTGATTCCCTCATTTAATATTATGTTTTTGCGATTAGGTTAAATTCATTGAAGCATTAGATCAAAAAGAATAGTTAAACTCACTGTGCATTTGATATAAACCGAATAAACGATTGCTCTGTATATAGGAAACGTTGCTTTCAACAAGATAACGTAATTTGATCACGTTTTATGAGCTTCCGAAACATTCTCTTATTTCCTCAAGCGATTGGTGTAAGAGTTATGCTTCCTTATTATCTTTACCATTGCTCACTAACGGATCATAATAAATCACGGTGCCCAAGATTTACTTCTTTCAATTTTTAACTGCGGCTGTATATGATGTATTTTACAAGTGCATTCTTCGTTTTGATAAATAAGTAATTATTAGTTATTATCGTTATAAATTTTAATTTTTTACAAAATTAATAGACAAACCATGGGTCTCAACATAATAATAAATGGTTAGACATCGTTACACCAATTGAACTAGCCCCTCGGTAAGTTAAGGCTTATATTAATAAAGGTACTACTTGTCAACGGCAACTTTTCGTGGTGGGTGGGTCCTTAAGAAAAGCCACCAAGACAGGCATAGGCATGCTTGCGACAGTAGTGGCCGCGTGCGCCCGTGGTGGCGAATGGATCTCGCCGCGGCCCAATTAGGAGCGGCGGCGCATTCCTCGGCGCAGCCATTGGCGTTGGCGCTGGGAGTGCGTCGCGTGGCCCACCAACAGTTTATCACATTTGAAGTCACTCACTTTCTTTGCGCGATAATTAGCGACACGTAATCTCGCAGATGCAACTCGATCGATGCATTATTCATACGAAGCGGATCGATCTGATGTAAATAGTAGGTGTGCGCCATTATCTGCGTTCATTCTTCAACAAGTGCTGTTTAGGAGGCGATAGGCTGCTGATTGCGAAGGCCAACGGGGCTTTCACTTCACATCTCTTTTCATTTGGATTGAATACACTTAGTGATACAACTGAGTGCTCACTCCGAGTAGCCAGAGACCTATGTGGTCCTCAGTAGCGTTACATAACATAATTATCAGATTGGGTTCCCAATATCTTATGCGTTCACTGAGTAATTGCCGCTTGTGTTAAATGTTGCAAAATTAAGTCACAAAAAATAAGACGTCACTGCGTTTCAAAAAAGAATGATTAAAGTGTCAAATTACAATATGTTTAGTCGTAGTTAAAATTGTTTAGTTGTATTTTTGAAAGTTTTTATAGATTTAACTGAACTAACACAGTTAACTGACAAATTCCCCAGCGCGGGTTTTCAAAACACTAGACATTGTGTTTAGTTACACAAATTGTTAACAATTAAATTATAATCAATACGTAAATGGCAAACGATATTCAACAACGTCAATAATATAAATGAAGCGCGCGCAATCGCCCAGTGAACACATACATTATTATAAAAAAAAATTATAATCAACCATCCCGCACCAACTGCAAGTGAGTAAACCTATCTCCTCCATTAGATGGTTGTTCTATGCCAGAATTTGAGGAAAGGTATAGATATCTTATCAACATGTATGCTCTATTTAATGTTTAGGACGTCTGTGTATTAAGGCTCCTGGTGATCTATTAGTGTACTATGAAGATAATTTAGGGCCGCTTAGCTCTTTATACTACATCAACAGTGCAAAGTAATCATTTTTAAGACCCAAACAAACGCAAATATGCAAGCCCCACCCATAATAATGTCTACCCTAACTGAGCCCGTGTTGTAATTATGTACTTACGTCCTGTTTCCAATGTGCTTATTTTGTTTTCGTGTTGTTTGCAGGTGACATTATCGGCAATATGCATCAAGGCCAACGAGGGCCAAGACACACGTTTAGATGACACAGAGAGCAGGAAGAAGATTTCGAAGAGAGACACCATCATCATCGACAGCTTCCCCTCGGACTCCTCCTACAGGAAGCCGAAGGTGCTGATCCGGAAGGTGACCAAGTACCCGGTGCGCAAGGCGAAGCCCAAGTACGGGCCCCCGCGGCCCAAGTACGGCCCCCCGAGGCCCCGCAAGGTCAAGTACCACAAGAAGAGGATCCACTACAAGTACGGGCCGCCCAAGAAGGGCCTCAGGAAGCGCCCCTACAAGCCCCGCTACCACAAGAAGCCCGTGTACGGGGTGCCTAAGCGGCCGAGGCCGAGCTACGGCCCCCCGCCCGAAGCCTTCCACTTCGGCGAGCCGCCCATCGACTTCAACCAGGCGCACGTGGACTTCAACCCTCCGCCGAAACCCTACGAGCCGCCGGTGGACTCGTACGGCGCCCCCCTCAAGAGCCTCGCGCCCGGCGGGGGCTACGAGCAGAGCTTCCAGAGCGCCAGCCACTCGGCGCCAGTCTGGAACGGAGACCACTCGGACACCAAGTACGCGTACTCGCACAAGCACCCCAACTTCGCCGTCTCGGAAATCAAGTTCCACAGCCAAGTGGCGGACGAGGCCCTGGAGTACAACGACGAGCTGAGGTTCCCCCCGGAGGAGCTCTACAAGAGCAAGAAGGGCAAGGAGCGCTCCAAGGGCAAGAAGAAGAGGCCGCCCAAGCAGCACAGGGGCCAGGAGCAGGCGGAGGAGGAGCGCATCCTGGTGGGGGGGCAGTACGCGGAGCCCCCCGGCAAGTACGTGCCCAAGTTCCAGTCGGGGCCCTCCATGTTCGCGGAGGAGGAGGCCGCGCCCAAGGCCTACGACTCGGAGTACGCCGCCTCGGCCACCATCTCGCCCTACGTCAACTACAAGCACAGCAATCTGGCATTCAGCCCGCAGAACTTGAACGATGCCTTCAGCATAGTGGACAAATGACGCACCACTGCCCGCCTTAGCTAATGTCTGTTTGGATGTGTTGAGCTTCGTCGTGAGGACTCTAGGTACAAAGCCTTACCTTCGCTTTCGTCGTGCATATTGAAAGACCCTGAAGCAATAAAATGAATACTCGGTGCCTATTCCAAGCTCTCTGATACATTCCGTTTAAGTTAAGAGTTAGTGTTTATAGCTATGTATTTAAATTAAAATAGAATAAAGACTTATTGTAACTTAAGTTCTGTACAATTATTAAACACTTAACATATTCTATGCAAGATAATTATTATTCTTCCTAACTTAAATCTTCTTTGTTTGAGTAATATTGTTATATTTAATATTCCTAAACTCTTTAAAAGCCTAAGGTGACAATCTATCTTTCAAAATGGGTGGGCAGTAGTAGCTCAGAGGGTGCACTAAGGGTTCGGGATCGACTCCATGCTGGAGCCAATGTACCAATGAAATGTCTTTGTAATATCTATGTATATCTACATAATGTAATTGAGAAACATACCACTGCTATCGTGGAGGGAAACATCTTGAAGAGGCTTACCTGTTCTTCGGTAAAGTTATCGTAGGGGGGTGCCTATATTCTGGTGGAACTCGAGTTCGACGGGGCCACATGTCAAAAACTGCAATCAGGCGCACCAGGGTTGGGGATCGTGAAGTGTACCTATGCTTATGTAGATAATTCCATTTAAATAGCATACTCACTCTATTATATGCTTCGGCGTAACTCAGTCGTTTGGAGCTTACAGTTGTTACAGTGGATAAAAAGTTCAAACCCTGGGATATGTACTAATCCAAAAGAAGTTTTTCATTTTAGATGTCCATTTCGCAATATAAAATATATTTTTGAAATAACACATGCATCTAATTCATTAATCTTTGTAATATTATAAGCACACCAACGTTGAGATACAACAATGTATCTTTTGCTATGCCAGGTCTGCAGGCGTTCCGCTTTTTAATTTACTCTTTGAATATATTATATACATAATTATTACGGTATTTATACATATTTTAAAAAATTTGTGAATATGTACACAGTATTTTGTGCTATAGCTGTAGTATCTTAGCAAAACAAAACCTATGCAGCCAAGAGGTCGAAATTAAGTTGAATATTTGGGATGTTAATCCTTACCATCATGCAGCGCTGATTAAAAGGGCTCACTCTATCAATGGCTGGAGAAAGGTTAAGGAGAAGCAGCTGCGTGTTGTTCATTGTAGAAGACAGTTATAGGCTTCTATAGTTTCAGTGCTTCAGAAGATTGAGAGGGCTTACACAGATCAATTTGCGACCGAGAGTCGGAATAGAACTTATCGGACTCCGTGCTAGGAGCCGCTAATGCATTTAAAGGTAGATCTAAGACACTTTGTTAGATTCATGTAGAAACCAACTCAACTGTACGAATAACATAAAAATGAGAAACTCTGTAGGAAAATAAAACATTTTATTTCAATATATTTACTACATAATTCGTCTAAGAACATACACCGTAATATCACTTGACTGTTTCTCACTAAACACTACGAAATACAAAATACCTAAGTACGATACACTTAGTTGAGCAACTCGTGCCGCCTGTGCGAGCGCTGTCGCCGACGCTAATAAATACGCTACGCTACGCGAGGCTACTGTCGCACTGCCGCCCTCTGTCCCCCTCCACCCGCCACGGCAGACGCGCCTTCCTGTTCCTGTGGGAGCGATTGCATTGATTGCCACCAACAATCGTGTAACACGTCGTTTCAGAGTATAGCGTGTTGGCAAGATGTACTCATGACGAAGGAAAATGCATCACTTGTCGTTACATTATCTAAAGTAATGGCTCATTTCTTGTATTATCATTACTTGTATTCTGTAGATATTGGATAGAAAGGTACCGAGTCGATAAGTGCAAAATTAGCCTCTATTAAAATATGACACTATTCTCTATATGACTACCAGCCAGCGCTTCGAGAGTCAGAATTGTAACTCAGTACTAACTACGAGTATATTTTGTGGGTTCATCTTGATAGATCTAGAATAGTCCCTTTCTCTACTGCACAGAAATGTCGTGTCATTCTCTCATAAAACACCAAAGTAAGTATTTCTAAAGATGAGTCGTCCTACACATGTGATTCCCAAGTGTGAACGATGTGAAGAACTGAATTAGATCTATCTAAGTCCCGCATTAGGCTATCTACCGAGCGCCCCGTGCAGGGCAGCGCTAGGTGCTGAGGGGGCGGCGGCGGGGCCTCTGGGGGCTCCTCCGGTGCCTCGCGTGGCTGGGGCGCGCCCTGTCGTCGCGCTGCCCCCCCGCCGAGTAGTGGCCCAGGTGCCGCGCCGGGCGCACTATCTGCACTCGCTCATTGTTGATCACTTGTATCTCCTTGGAGTCCCGGTCCGCTTCGGCGCTGGCCCTGGAGATGCGCTTGACGGGCGTGAAGGTGCTTTCGTTGGTGGGCCTGGTGTTCTCCATGTCGGCCAGCTGCTGCTGTATCTCGCTGGCGCTGGCCTGTGCGTCGTTGATCTCCTTGCTGATGGCGTTGAGTTCCACGTACTCCACGGTGGGCGGGGGCGCCTCGCTCGTGGTGCTGGTGCTCGTAGCGCTCTCGGTCACATTAGTGGGGGCGATCGTAGTGGTCAGCGTTTTCAGCTGCCTGATGGTCTGCCGTCGCTTGTGTTGCCTCTCCCTGGAGTCTCTCGTGCTGTCGGAAGTGTTGGCCGCAGGGCTGTGCGTCGAGGGCACGCTCACTCTGTTTACGTCAGAACTCACCGTCCTTGAGTCGTGCTGTTGGGTTTCTTGCGAAGTCCTGTTGAAGTTCCTGTTGCGGTTGCCTCTGTACACGGGCGCGATGTTAACGGAGGGTTGTGGCGTCACGATGGCTACGGAGTCACTCGCTTTGCTCGAAATGAGTTTGTCATGGTTTTCTAGAATGGTGATTGCGTCTTTTATACCGTCCATATCTTCTGGATTTTTGTTGTCACCTGAAATTGATAAACCATTTTTATGTTTTATTCGCGTTGTAACTAAAGTCAAGTTGTAAAATATTACATTAATGTGCTCAACGCTACATAAAAAAATCTTAGCTTCAACTTGTAATAATTCGTATTCTACACACATTTTGCCTCAATAAGAGCTCTCATCAATGCAACGCATGATCTAAAGATTTGGTTTTGACCCCGTACAAACAAAAAAAAAGTTGGTAATGAATGACTGTTGCGGCAAGTGAAAAACATCATCACTAATATATCTTTCCCTCGATATAGATTATTATATAGTTAGTGCTTGTAAATGGTGACGCGATGGTGCCACGCTGCCACATCAGGTACTGACTATCTGGTCATCACATGGGTACTAGGTGGGCAGTGAACCTACGACCGCCTGTTCCGAGTAAGCGCCACAGCGCGAGCACTGACCCTGGTCCTGTTCCTTCTTGTAGGAGGAGAAGAAGGTGAGCGCCTTCATGAGCTGGTAGCTCTTGGAGAGCGGGATGTTGGTCTCGTAGAGGCGGCGCGTGCCGCGGCAGTCCACGTAGAACCACCAGTTGCACTTGAGGATGGCCTGGTCGAAGAGCGTGGACTCGGGGCACAGGAACGACTTCATCACCAGCCCCTCGTCCGTCAGCGCGCACACGTGGAACACCTGCCGACCAACACAACGCCATTGGAACATTTCTAAAGCTCTTTTGGAGCACAGAAGCTGCAGATACTCATATAATAGGGTACGGGCCCATGATTGTCCCCTAGGTCAGTTGTTACTTGTCTCCCGTAACATGAAATTTAGCTATTTAGCATTATAGTTACGCTCCAGAACTAAGACTGCACTGGAAATAATAATATTTGACACACTATCACACTAATTGAACAAATCCCTTCAAATGTTATCTAAAAACTGAGTTAAAGATATGTTGTGTCTAAGTACATTATTTGCCCATTCTATTGAGCCATTGGAATAAATGGAAATATCATTCCGGTCAAAAGTGAGCGTTGCGCCGCAATCGCGCATGTCATCTATATTCTGAGCAACTGATATAAAAAAACAATCACACTATCATACGATAGTGTCATCACAAGTTGATTCAGAATGGATTTTAATGTTAGTTCGAATCAAACACGTTGATTTGTTGCAGTTTTTTCACATTATCTCTTTATGCATTCGAAAGTAATTATGTCCGGCGAAATGCATTTTCCCGCGATAATTAACGTATCCAAATTACCATACTATAAATAGGTCTGTAAAATGCCTTTTGCTGAGTTTCATTAATAGGAGGTATCTCTCGTTAATGAATTTCTTTATATGTAGCTGTTTAAGCTACATACTTATCGACTTTAAAAAAAAATGTATCTAATGATATATAATTTGCTATAAAAATACCACGTCGCTGATACTACGAGTAATTCTAAAAGTAATCAAGGATATATTATATTGTTGAAAATCTGTCCACCCCGAAAAGGATTAAATGACGTCAGTCTATAAGTATAGATGTGAAAATCAAAAAGTGAATTTGTTTTTTACGTTCACGATATGCTAGTTAGGAGGCCCTTCACTCCGTGGCGCTGGCAAACATTGGAACCCTCTTTTTAGTCTGTTAGTGTATCGTTTGCACAACGCCATTCAAGAGAGTTGCAGTACGTGCCAAAAGCACGCCAACTTCAACTGCCTTGGTAATAACTAAAATGACTTTTCACTCTTTCAATTTCAAAAAACAATCTTGTTAATATTACAATATTAATGTCTTTACATGTGCACGTTTCTTTGATCTCTTTTTAAGTGGATATATCTTTGACAATTACTATCAGAGTTGTAGTGCATTAATCTGATCTTCAATGAGTTATCCTATCTGGTGAGTAGCGTGTGGGCACCGCTCAGAGGCGCTGGGGCACTGACCATGCAGCCGAGGTTCTCGTCCCCGTAGAGGCCGGGGAAGTACTTCTGGTCGCCGCAGTGGAAGCTGGTCTCGGGCAGGTCCACCTTCGACTGGAACTGGTCGTCGAAGTTCTTCTCGTAGCCCACCGGGTAGTACTCGCGCGGCGCGTTCATCACCTTGCCCACGATGGGCTGCCTGCAACACCACGCCCCGCCCCTTTTAATATACACACACGGGAACTCATGTATTCACCTACTCACTCGCAACCATCATTTTCTCATGCACAATGCATGCAATCCTTTCGCTCAAACCACTTCTTCATTCAAGCATTTCTTTCTTTATTTTTATCACTACATATTCTGTCATACCACATTTTTGTTTTTAATATAATAATATGATGGATTGTTTCAACATAAACTTTTACTGAAAACCGAGGGCCTCATGCAAAAAATCATACAAAAGCAAGGTACTCGCATGTTAAGCAGATGAACATCAGGCACTAGTGTCTGTAATTAGGCAAAAATGATCGAATTAGGCACCTTTCAAAGAGAGATCATCGCTTGAGTAGTCAGTGGTTACCTGTGCGTCTTCTTGGGCAGCTGCGGCATCACGATCTCGGGCTCCGGCTCGAAGACCAGCGGCGCTATGGTGGTGGTGGTGGTGGTAGTGGTGGTGGTGGGGGGCGCCTGGATGTTGGCGAACTTGTTGAGCAGCTGCTGCTGGCGCAGCGCGATGGCCGCCTCGACCGCCTCCATGGAGACGTTGCCCGCGTGGGCGATCTGCGCGATCTTCTCGTTGAGCTCGTCCTTGGAGAAGGAGAGCGCGGTGTCGTCGCCGTAGCCGCTGATGGAGTTGTAGTCGTCCGCCTTCTTGGTGTTGAAGGCGGCGGAGGCCAGCTGGTGCACGTGCACGGGGACGGGATCTACAAAGTTAGAAAGAGGCTCAGGCGGCGTGCGGTGCGCGGGGGCCGAGTGCAGGAGGGGGGCGGGGACCAGGGAGAGCGCCTGCGTGGGCGGCGCCACGGGCATCGGGATGAAGGGGGTGAGCGTGGGGCGGGCGGAGTAATGAAGCGAGTGGGGGCCGAGCGGCCTGTGTGGCGTCGGAGTCATCCGGAGCATGTGTGTCGTCTGTGTCGGCAGTGTCTGGGGGAAGTGGCGGTGCTCACTTTGGTAGGCCAGGCTGGGCCCCTTGCTCTGCGGCAGCTGCAGCGGCGAGTGGCTCTGCTTGAGGGAGGCGGCGAGCGGCAGCACCTTGAGGCCGTCGTCCTTGGGCGGCAGGGGCTTGAAGGGCGGCACCGACATGGGCATGGGCTTGGCCAGCGTCACCTTGGGCGAGGCGTGGCCCTTGGGCGCGTGGGCGGCGGGCACCACGCTGGACACGATGATGGGCTGCATGGTGGTGGAGGCCCTGTGGTGCAGGCTGCTCAGCTTCTCCATGGCGGACGGAGAGAGGCGGCTGTTGGTGGGAGGGGGCGGCCTCATCATTATGCGGTTCTGTTTGCCTCGTTTCTGAAATTAATGTTATTGAATTTCGTTTAATTTTAATTCAGTTGAGGCAACTATAAGTACATATGTGTACATTTCCGTCATTTGTTTTACGTTTTGCATATTAGGTACTTTAATTTGACAAATGTGTGGAGTGTGTTTGACAAGGCGTTGGGTGCTCACCTCCTGCTTGAGGCTGGTGCGCGGCGTGCTCTCGCCCAGCAGGTTGGGCGGGGCGCCGCTCTTGACGGAGACGCTGCGCCGCCGGCTGGGGTCCAGGTTGGTCAGCGACTGCTCGAAGCCCAGCTCATCGCCGAGGCTGAAGCCTGAAACAATTCACCAAATTTACTTCCACAAGTCAAAATGTCAAATCTTTTAAGTTGCGTTCCAATAAGCTTATACAGTGTCTAATTCATATTGGGTAAAGTTTTCCAAAATATAAACAAATCAATTAAATTAATAGTGGTAGACAAAGAAAAATGCTTTCAGGACCATTAAACTTTGTAAGGTAGTCAGAGGTTCGGGTGTTCTCTGTGCAATTTTGGAGGTAGTAAATCTATGGCCTCTAGGATCTCTTATCCACATGTTGGCCAAATAGTCAGTCCTGAATGTGATAGATGGTAAGGCGAACCACGAATATTACTTATTCAGGAAACAAGTGGGATTACTCACGAATTTTTCTTTCACCGTAGTGAAGTATTGGGTACATTTCGCAAATGTATTTTGTTACGAAATTGTACATTAAAAAAAAGAATTAAATTTCTGTTTGTACAAGCTCCGTGGTTAGGACCCTGTACTCATTGATATCAAGTCATGTGCGTAACAACTGAGCTACACCGAATTAATAATAAATATATTGCCATGTTGTGATCATGTGCTTTGCCTCGACAGGTCCAATAAAGCATGCCCTTTGTGGGAATATCTTTTCAATGCTACCCATGCGTAGCTACGACTACTCATCCACCCAATGGAGAAATGCTCCAGGCCAATACGAGGCTGCACTAGTTCAATCGCAATCATAAAGCAGACAGTGGTCTGAGTTAATTTCCAATGGCGTTCGCTATTTGGCCATGATGTCTTGTTCTTATTGAGGCGCCTTGCTATTGCCAGTTAATTGATAGTTACAACATCCGTGCATTGGTACGTTCGTGTTATTGTTATTATCATGTTACATAATGGAATTGATAGATGATATCATTTTATATTTATATACTTTTATTCAAAGTTAACACTTATAAAGAAATAAGTCCATTAGAATTTTTTTTTATTAATTTTATGCCTTTTAGTCAATGATTGTTTAGTAATAGGTTCATAAACCTCATTGCATTTAACGATTTCCGCTGACATGCTATAAAAATAAGTTTATATTCGTAAGCTTTTCTAGATCGAGAAATCAGAGTCAGCGTTTAGAAATCATCCTAAATAAATGTCTGACAGTATTTCACGCAGGTGTTAGCTTATACATTGTGTATGCGTTTAAACACAAATAGAGAGAGAGTATTGTGGTCGCCTTTATAAGGGATCAATAGAAATTGGCGCATCGCTTTCACGAGATGAGCGATCAATGTGGATATTAACTTATGAAGATGTCAGTCACAATGAGCACCATTTTGGACTCACTTTCTACAGCCAGTCAAAGATTAAATTAGTCTGTGAATGTGTGGAACTCAAATATATGTACCTTTTGTAGTCACTAGCCAGACATTCGATGATTCATACAAATATACTTGTACGTCACAGGCAAACCTGCTCATTTACTTGAAAAAATGCTGGCAAATCTGATATATGCATATGTCACAATATTGCCACACGTGCATAAGCCATATCGATTTCGCGAAAGTATTCGTTTTTTAAATGTCTTTAAGCTATGTTTTATTCTTTTGACGTAAATATGATAGTTATTGTATGCAAATCTTAACATTGTTATGTTACCTCATTTAAATAATTTTGTAACACTCGATCAATATTGATTGCAGTAGTGTTATTGAATTAAAATTGAATTTTCATATTAAATAACTCTTCATTGGTATAAAATAAATAACTTATCTAAGGTACGTTTGAATACATAAGTTACCTGTCTACTTAAAGTAGGGTCACTTCTTAAGTGAACCAATGGGATATTCTCGTAGAGCATAATATTATGTATGTCCAGCAATCACGGAAGACAGATTGCAACCTTCAGCTTACATGAACTATCGATGTCGACATGAATGTTTGCTTTGGTGCCGATTGAATTAATTACCTAATTCTGTGCAATTTGAATATTTTGGGGTCGAAGGCTGCCGATATTTTGAACTAGTCATTGCACATAATTGACAATTCTTTTCAATATTATTAGAAAAAATGTTTTCAAACATATGATCATAAATGATAGCCATGAAATTATTTAGAATAAAAAACATGTTATAATCTATCTTACTCAAAAACAAAAATGTTGGTCACGAAAAAAGAAGCTACATTGTTTATTTCATTTTACGCGGAGTATCTCGAGTGGAAACGCATATTATTGGAGAGTGCCAACGCCTATGAAGTGCCGTTGGAAACGACGCATTTGTTGTCCGTTCAAAGACATCATGTCATTTGGAACGGCCAATAAGCAGTGGCGAACGATGCGTATCAATTGGTCACACGTCGTGAAATCGCGACGCGAATGATCGTTACCCTACTGGAGCCACTTGACTGCTGCACTAACTGTGTCTGTGCACTCCGCTCGCAGTGAACATCTTGGGGAACACAATGAACACTTGCGAGTACTGTTATGTAAGATCCTCAGTGATAACAATGGTGTTCAACGAGTGCGTAAATCCGTTTCAACTTGAACCCGCGACCCGACCGTAAAACTTAGTTCTGACGTTCGGAGCCTAGATAACTGTGTCAAGTCTAACACTTGAGAAACACGTTTGTGCGTAGTTATATGAATATATGCATAAATGCTTAAATAATATTTGAGTCTCTCATTGGTCAGTCTATATTAATTATAGGGAGTAAATAAAAAATAAACCACATAAGCACATACTTAACTTAGAGTTATATAACTCATGGAGAAAGAAGACTGGGATAAATTGCAGTAATTAAGTTACAATAATATCAACTCACTTAAGTGTTCTAAAACTAGACAAAATTCTGTCTCATAGCCGTAGCTCTAATGCCATAAGTGCCACTTGAACCCAAGGGCTTACAGCTCAGTTCTCACATATATTTAATAACAAGCATTGTAATGGCAATGACAGTTTCCCTCGTGGCAGTCCAGAGGCAAGTGACCTTGCCCCTTTTGGCGGATGTTTGAGAAAGTGTTCGCAGCCAGTTAAGAGTTCCATTTATTGTCTACGTCAACATTTCGTGGGATTGACAGGGTCGTACGTGTGCCCTCGGGGTCACGGGGGTTTCTGCTCGTACGAGTATACGCACGCATATCACGAATGACTTACATGTATATTTGGACATATGAATATGATAAACACGGTATTTGATTGATTGCACTGATAGAGCAGCGTAGCCTCACTAACATTAAGGGATTCGATTCTAGCATATGTAACGCACATTTGTCTATCATTATCCCCGGGGTGGTCAAATTAAGTGTTTCTGTGTCCACAATTACGGAGTACATCATTTTCGAGTAGTTCATAGTGGTCAACATCAAACCCACTTTATTACTGCTTACTCAGCACCGATGTGTCAGGTAGTGTTTTAAGAAAAATTTAAGAACTGAACGATGTATAACGTGTCCACCCCAAATACTATCGGAATAAGTGCGAAGATGGCCATTAGAGCTTTCTCCCCGCGGCAGGTGCCAGTGGCTGCTCGACCTGTGGCCGCTGCCTCTCATGAAGAAGTGCGGCCTTCGCAGTGACTTGCTCTTTTGCAACTTATTCTTCCATTATGTTGGCACCTATTGTCAATGAATGATGTTCGACTATTCTCTGTTGAGCTTTGCGGCTTACATACTACGAATTGCAATACAATTGGAAATTAAGATATATTTTGTATTCATGTCTTTCAAGTTTTGTATTATTTAATATTTCAATCTAAGAATATTTTTAAGTGTAAATAAAATGCTATCTCACTAGATTTTTTTCTTATGAGCATGATGTGAATTGCGACCAAGAGACTAAATATATATGGATCATTTAGATTGGCTTATCACTTCCTATTCATATTCCATATCAATACCATAGCAACTTCTTTAGTAATGCTTATGAGTAATACGGTAACGGGAGAACGTCTACATAAGTGATTCTGATCTGTATAAACGTTAGGTTTTAAACACATTGAACCCTGCCAATAACAATGAATGTTTCCCTGAGCCCAGCGTCCCTTTGTCTAGTGGCGGGTGCAGGTGGTTGGGCGGTGCAGTGGGCGGGGCCTACCTAGGCTGGCGTGCGCCTTGATGCCGCCCAGGTTGCGCACGCGGAACAGGCCGGACTTCTTGAAGGCGCAGTTGATCTTGAACCCGAAGTCAGACTCCAGCACGCACGTCGGCTGCACAACGCCTGCGGGACACCAAAAAACATTATACATCATAATATTATACTCTTCTTCTTCTTTCAAGAGAGAACGGTGGCACTTATTACATCCATACGCTGCATAGCATTTACGAGCATTAACTCTTTAAGGGTATTCAATGGGCTTTAGTAACTACCATAGTATTTACAAAAGTCTTATAGCACACATTTCAACAATTTTACATAGATGGTTTATGAAACTACACTATAATATTTCTTTAAGGAGTCCGTGGTTATTAGACGAAAGAAAAACACATTTGACATAATTTAGATTCAAATTACAGATACCCTGAGACAACCGCGGCATAAAGGATTTGAAACAGAGGGACGTCATAACAAGCTTTTTATGAGCAGAGGCCCCAATAAAGGTAAGACAACACTGGAGAAAAGCACGCACTCGTTTGGACGAACACGAAAGGACTTAATGTAGTCGCGTAGGTGAAGTCAGCCTAATAAAACCTAATAGGACAACACTTATAATTTCCTTGCAAGTAGTCTAAGGGTTTAAATATCATATACGTTTTATACAGCGATGAGCAAAACAAGTTGATTGCAACATTAATATATTTGTTAAATTAGTTCGTAATAAAATTTCATGTTAAGTGTTTATGGCCGGCATCAAAAGGTCTTTGATGGCTAGATGGACCTTTCGCTTTTGCACCATTCACATAATAAAAATTCGAGAAGCTCCAATTGCACGAGATTTCGTGTTTGCATGCTTATATTAAAACTACGCTTTCGTACGTTGTCTACTAATTACAAATATAATAATACAAGTGGGTCGATAGTTTACACATGAAACTACCAAATTCTCCGTTGATGTTATATTATACACAATCGATCAATGGCGATTTGATTAGCGTGGAGGCATTAGTTGCAACGCATCATGAAAAGCGAACTTTCCAAATGTCAAATGGAGAATATGGCGCGCAATTACAAAAGAAGCCGTTATTTGTAGCAAATTACGATTGATCGCTGAATAATGGATTACAGAGCCCCTTTTAGTACATCACGGGTGCGGAAACGTACCAATGTGCAATAAGTTTTATTTAATAACGTGATCTTCCATTCACGGACATTGTGCAGTAACATTTTCTCGTAATTATTTTGAAACAAGTTCATCGTCATACTGCATTGCGAGAATTGCACGAACGTTTTATGTTTCAAGTAAACATCCACCCAATACATACAGCTCGAATCCAGTTGATCTCAGCCTCAGGTATAATACCAGAACGCTTCACGACCATTAGGTCTCGCTTGAGAGGCTGACAGAGCTGCGCTGGTCCTCAATTATGAACATGTCATACATTCGCTTCTCGACTTGTTTATAAACACTCTCTTTTTTATTGTTGCGGGGTACCCAGAAGCTTGAGTGCCCATCTCCGAAATCTTGAAGGCATGTTAGGTATGAGCCCGCTTTTCACTAAATAGACAGCACCCAACGTGATAGGGACTCAATAATGAAGTAGTTTATTTATGTCAACATCTAAAACCACTCTTCGTGTGATAGTCATCATCGGGCTCAACATCTCTAAGAATAGATTTCTGGATATTTATAATGAAGATAGCTTATGTATTGTACAGATGTCTCATATGAAATGGGTCCTTATAATACTTGCAAATACGCTTGTGGCATGACAAATATGTAGCTTTGACTCAACCTGTGCACATAATTCAAACACACTCACTTAGGATAGGGCGAAGTGAAATCTAGGTCAAGTTAGTACGTTAACTGAATTGGTTATATCCTGAACGTTCCGTCTAGGTTTTTATAACGCTGTTGGTGCATTATTACAACACCATTTCCTTTCTTACACACCTCTCAATTTAATTCATTACTCTTTATGAGCGCGCATTTGTGACATGTGGCTGCAAATTGCTGCTTTTGCTTTTATCAACATCAATAACATTGTCAAACGAAAAGAGGTATTTTTTCCAAATGGCAGGTCCATCACCATGACGCCATTATATTCCGAAGTGTGTGACTCCATCACCTTAACAACCGCAAAATGCCTATTATTCTACACGGTTACGAGATGTTCGTTAGAGGTAATGAGTCGAATTAAGGAAGGCTCACCGCGCGGCGCCTCTTCGGCTAACGAGGCTCATTAGGGTGGTGACACACTGCGAAGCTATGCTAATAGGATGTAATGACACGCTGTCATCATACGACAGTTGCAGCAATTTTTCACGGCACTTCGCCGCTGTGAGCCACATGTGCCTGTCTGGTGAAAAGTGAAATTAAATTAGGGGCTAGCCGAATTACCGGCTTTCTAGTCACGTCGAGAATGTGGTGATGGATGATGACACGATAATCTTCGCATCGAAAGTAAAATACGTCCTAATTGGACAGTGTGCGATGCGGTGTTTCTTCTCAACCATAGAGTGGAACTCGATAAATGCTAGATTATTATTTTATATTATATTCTTTATACCAACGATCAATCAATCAAAGCAACTTGATGTATAATTTGAAGTTGGAATAGATCTAATAAATCATTATCTTATTTGTTTCTTTAGAGTCGTAGCTTTTACGATTGTAGTAGAGATGCTTACGAATGAATAATTAGGTCAATGATAAAGATAAGCGTCAATATTTTTTATATCCAAGGGCTCAATAAGCAAACAATTATAATAATTAAAAGTTTTCCCTTGGAAGGTTTAGTAGAGCTACTCGGAGCGCGGCTGTTGGTTGGTGGCGCGTTAACCCACTTTCTTCGCAGTAGAAATGACAAATATCATATGATGTGAAACTAATTGGGGAACTTT
The DNA here is from genome assembly GCA_030578115.1 of Leucoptera coffeella. NCBI lineage: Eukaryota > Metazoa > Arthropoda > Insecta > Lepidoptera > Lyonetiidae > Leucoptera > Leucoptera coffeella. The sequence goes on from JAMBLF010001107.1 coordinate 121,176, forward strand.
TGTGTGGTTTGTGATCGCTTTGTTTCGACGGTGTTACGAGACGCTTTCACGGCTAATAAAAGGCCTACATACATAATATTAGAGAGCAGCTCGATTCTGCTGCAAAAAACAGAAATATAGTATAAGGTGATAGGTCATATTTATAATAACCTAATCATTATTAAAACGATGATTATGTTTTTGATGACTAATTGGCACCACAATTGTAGAAAAAATAGAAGTCGTTTTTTCGAAATACGTTATATTTTGAAAGATACTATCATTAATTCAGTTCAATACATATAATACCGATAACATATCGCACAATTACTATATTAGGAGAGGCTTAAGCTAACTCTGTGAGTAGAGCAGTAGTGGATTCGAGGCACATGCCTTTGAACAAGTGTTTCCCGCGGCCCAGACACAGCACCACCAAAAGTGAAAACTGCGAATTAATGCTCTGCAGTTCAGTGCGAAGTGATATTACTGGCTATTCACGAATACGTGCAAAGCACTTAGCATTGCAGCCATTCAGATTTCAAGTTCAAGGGAACTTTCTGTTCGACACACACATAATAGTCTATTTTGCACTCGGGCCGTTACAACGAACGAAGAGAAAGTTCAAAATTCGGTACTGGTATAAAAAGCCATATCAAATAAAGTGTAACAACATTGATCCAGTGATGACGGCGAGTACTAATTAATGAAGTGCATGAGGCCATAATGGAGTGACAGTGCGCGGCGCATGCGTCTGCGCTCTTGGCCTATTTCCTTTATTTGCATAACAGGCCATTATAAACGCATCAGCTTAAGCCTTTTTTCATTAGGCCTCATTGAAGCTCCATGTCGCTGTCAACGCTGGAATCTGTTACATTGAGAAACGCCTAGGCTCTTGCCACTTAATGGCGTAATACACTGCTTTGTTATAAGTTTACATTCTGCTAACGTGTCTATTACCTCCATGAAACGCTACATTGTCGATTACGATGAGAATATTATTTGTAAAACAAATTTATCTGTATTTAATAATGCCATCTGAATTTTAAGCTTAATCAGACGCCCAAAGTATGCACTTTAAACATTTAAATATGTAATACAACACTACTTATAACTATAATCTACATATCTTTAATTTTAGCTTTTAGAGTTCGAGATATACGGTACGAGAGGCAAAGGCTAATAAACGATACGATACGATATTTTATGATGCTCGTTCAGTTCTTACATTGAAAGTGTAAGAAATGAAAAAAGATGCAGTCGTGGTCACCGAAGCCTTTCCACCCAATCATTCTTACTCTGATGGCAAGACACGAGATTGCAAAATAAATAAATAACAAAGTGGCCGTCGCATCCACGGCGACCACACAGTCACCAATAAATTGCGCTTTGTGATGGATTGCGGATAATTTGATAGCCTCGCACAATCACTGCGCATCTAACGCTTTGTTACAAAGTGCAGCAGACTTATCGAGCTCGCTTTGAAGTGCAAAATGACATCGACATTTTTTTATTTTAATCACATACGATTTGCACTAGAAGGAGTACTTTACATAAGCAAATTTTACAAATCTAATATAATTTTACAGGGAAAAGCAAAATATCTGTACGAATAAATTATTAAAATTATTTTATAGACAAGCATATGATGCACACCCAACAATCTAACAAGTTTGTTACCTGTGTTTGTTACATAGTAATACTAATTCTAAATAAAGATTTTTATCTTACAGTATTTAGCTAGTCGTGAGTCAAGTTCAATCATGATACAAGTAATATCAGTTATTGAAAAAAGCATCAATATTGGTGTATCCCTCAGCAGCCCGCTGCGCTGTGCTGAGGGGTTCCCCCAGTAGCCTGCTGTACTGACCGTGGATGCATTACCCCTTGGAGTTGTTGGCGGTGCTGTCCCAGTGGCTGTTGCGACACCGCAGCCGTTGTTCGCTTGCATGGAAACATTTGCGTATGAACTCAACAACCTTTGGCTCTGGCTTTGCTCGTTTCACCATTCGTTGCAACTTCCATATGTTAACTAATTTCAGGTCTTACATTTGACTTCACCATGACTTTTCATTTCAAAATACATGTACTGTCTATATAAAATGAATAAATTCAATACTTTGTATATAATAGATATCTTACTACTAAACGTACGTTATCTATATAGCATGTGCCTTAAGATTGGTTAATAGTCTCTTTTAAATCACTTTTTCGCGTGCTTTAATTATCCGTAGGATCTAATCAGATCATGCTTGATAAAGCTAATTGTTGGCAATGGGGCAAGAGAGATTAGTCAGGAGTGTTGAAGGTGGCACTGGTGATTCGTATCGCCTCTATATCCCGATGCATATAATTAAAGATGAGGAGTGCAGCGCGGGGGCCTGGGCGGCGGGTGTCGTTGACCCTCGGCTGCGAATTCACTTTCACGGCGGACCGGTCAGCGGCGACCACCTCGGCCCTGTCGGGAATTACCGCTGCGTTGACTCAACGCTTAGCTAAGGCCGCTTGCGCACTCGCAAGGACTCGCCTTACTCGCTCACAGCAACGGTACATTGCACGGCCCTATGCTCCACCGAAAATTATCGTAAGATGTAAACAAGTATTCAGGAATAAGTAGAATATTTATAAATTTGACAGCAATCAATAGCAAATACTTCTGTCCTACATACATATACGTAATTGTTACGACTGTCGATTGCAAATAATTATTACATTACATTATATTATAAGGCTTATAATATAATGTAATGTAATAATTATTTTTTATCGTTAGTCGTAACAATTATACATATTTTAGTTTTATTATTAAATGAAAAGTCACTTGCTTCCCAATGAATGTAGTGCTGTGACGCTAACCGAAGAAATTCCGGCTAATGGAGCGAACGCGAGCACACGCTCAAATATTGATGAAGCATTTACAACTTTCTTTAGATTTTATTAATTATCTGAGACCGGGTCAAAACACGATAAATTTATAAAGATATGTGATTACCTTTATTTTTGCCCGACGTTTCGACCCAGTTGCATAGGCCGTGGTCGCGGGAAGACTAGCCAGCAAGCTAGATTAGCGGGAAGTCCGTCACAGCTAAAATGTCTGTCTACCCTCACAATTGGAATTTTTGTTAATTCATAGCACGACACACTACACTCACACTATCCGAAGACACATCCGCAGTTACGCCACGCGAATATAATCCCATGATTACTGGTTCCCATGTTTCTGACAGCCTAAAACCATCCTCACGATTGAAATTATTGGGATGTTTTTTAATTTCAATAGCCTCACGAACAACTCTGGGATAATAATGTTGTTCCGTGGAGATGATTTGAGGCTGATGTAATTCAATCCAATGGTTTGAACCAGACATCAGGTGTTCCGCTATCGCTGACTTTTGTGGTTGCCTATTCTTTACAGCTGCTATGTGTTCCTTGACCCGTTCCTGGACACTTCTTTTTGTTTGGCCAATGTAAACTTTACCGCAACTGCATTGAATTTTATAAACACCCGGGTTTTGAAAAGGGATAACATCCTTCGCGCTCCGTAATTTGCTTGCTACTTTGAATACTGGTTTAAAAACGGTGTCAATCGAATACTGTTTTAAGATTGCACCTATTTTGTCCGTTATTCCTTTCACATATGGTAGAAATGCCGGTTGTCTGCGTACAATTGGATGTTTATCCCTCTTTGGTTTCACCGTGAGACCTGTCGTTTTGTAACCATTTTTCTTCAGCACCTCCTGGATGTGAGCCAGTTCTCCGCTTAAATGGTCAGGGTCACACAGATCATATGCCCGGTTTACCAAAGTCCTCACAACAGACTGCGTATGACGTGGGTGGTGATGTGACGTGGCGTGCAGGTATCTATCCGTGTGTGTAGGTTTCCTGTGTACAGAATGCGCCAAGGTTCCATCCGATCTGACCATTACTTTTACGTCTAAAAAGGCCAACGTTCGATCCTCTTCAACCTCAACGGTGAACTTGACTTTTGGATGGATGGAGTTTAGGTAACTGGCATATTCTCTCGCACTATTTTCACCTCCTCCAATGATACAAAAGATGTCATCCACGTATCTCTTCCAAAGTCTAATACTTGAAGGTCCACCATTTAAAGCCCTTTCTTCAAAATGTTCCATCCAGATATTGGCAAGTACCGGCGCCACAGGGCTGCCCATTGCCACACCATCGATCTGAAGGAAATACTGGCCTTGGTACAAAAAGTAGCTTCCCTTCAAGCAGTGCTCTAACAACGTGATGTATCTATCTGATACGTCTCTCTGCCTAAACTTGTCTTTTATGACTGCCAAACACTCGTCCACTGGAACATTGGTAAACAACGACTCGACATCGAAACTCACCAATACCTCACCTGGTTCCAGTCGTGTGTTCCTTATCATTCCAACAAAGTGACGTGAATCTTTCACATAGGACGACGTCTGGCCCACCAGTTGCTGCAATACTTTTGACACGTGCTTTGCCAGGTCGTACGTGGGTGATCCAATTTGGCTGACAATCGGTCGCAAAGGCACGTTAGCTTTATGTATTTTCGGCAAGCCATAAAGTTTCGGTGGATGTACCACTCTCGCCCTGTGCAGTTGCCCATACTCGTCTTCAGTGAAAAGATCCTCCTGGTCCTTGATCAGTGTACGAATACGGCGATAAACTCTTGCCGTTGGATTGTAGTTCACCGGTTTATACACGGTTTCATCTGCGAGGAGACATTTGATTTTCGTGTCATAGTCCGCGGTGTTCAATACTACTGTGGCGTTGCCTTTGTCAGCCTTTAGTACCAGCACGTCATCATTATTCCTAAGTGCTCTTAAAGCCAACCACTCAGCCGAGGTGATATTACTCGCAGGCATTCTTGACTTCCGCAACAACACCGCCACATCTTGACGCACAGTTTCGGAATGGCATTTCGGCACCTTGTTACGAATGAGGGCCTCCTCCACTCCACAGATGATCTTTTCAACTGGTGCATGTTTCGGTGTCAATGCAAAATTCATACCTTTTGACAAGACCCGTATAGTTGTGTCATCCATCGCGATATTTGAGAGATTAATCACCGTGTCTGCTTCATTTGTTTGAGATTCATTGCTACCATCATTAAGTCTCAGTCTCGAAATCAATCTCTCAAATTTTCGTGCATGTGTAGCTGTCATTATTTCAAACTTTCGATCAGCTTGAAGGTAGGTAATGCGATCCACTAGTTCAAAATCCTGACGCGAAAACAATTCACTACATTCCAAATGAAGTCTATACAGTTTATTCTGTACCTGGAAAAGTTCTCGTCTATGATTCCGTATAAGTGTGTGTAGTAGTCTGACACTCGCGTTATTGAGAATGCGTTCGGAATAGGCAATGTCCCTACGACTTTTAACACGTACACACGCAGGTATAACATTGTTCTCACGGCACTTCACTAAAAACGACAATGACGTTTCCAGAAAAATCCGCTTCTTCCAAAGCTTCTCAAGATGGCGTATTTTATTTGCACTTTCCTGCCCGTATCGGTTTGCAATAGTTATTTTTAAACACTCGCGTTTTATACTCATTTTATTAATTATCTGAGACCGGGTCAAAACACGATAAATTTATAAAGATATGTGATTACCTTTATTTTTTGTAAAGAATAGGCAACCACAAAAGTCAGCGATAGCGGAACACCTGATGTCTGGTTCAAACCATTGGATTGAATTACATCAGCCTCAAATCATCTCCACGGAACAACATTATTATCCCAGAGTTGTTCGTGAGGCTATTGAAATTAAAAAACATCCCAATAATTTCAATCGTGAGGATGGTTTTAGGCTGTCAGAAACATGGGAACCAGTAATCATGGGATTATATTCGCGTGGCGTAACTGCGGATGTGTCTTCGGATAGTGTGAGTGTAGTGTGTCGTGCTATGAATTAACAAAAATTCCAATTGTGAGGGTAGACAGACATTTTAGCTGTGACGGACTTCCCGCTAATCTAGCTTGCTGGCTAGTCTTCCCGCGACCACGGCCTATGCAACTGGGTCGAAACGTCGGGCAAAAATAAAGGTAATCACATATCTTTATAAATTTATCGTGTTTTGACCCGGTCTCAGATAATTAATAAAATGAGTATAAAACGCGAGTGTTTAAAAATAACTATTTCTTTAGATTTCACCGTGAACCGCGTAAACGCAAATATTGACTGTGGCGTCAATGTCAAGCGGAGCTCAAATTGGCTGAGCGCTCGAGTGGGCCCACTGGGCTAATGTTTGATAAACGTGGGTGTCAGTGTCTGCGAATCAATATTTGCTCTTGCCTAACCCTTGCGAACTAATGAACTTTCCACCCGAGATCTTGAGAGTGAGCAAAGTTCACTCTTATCGCGCAATGCACTTACTGCCAATGTAGTTTAATTGCCATTTACAATTCAAACAACCTCAATTGTCAATAACAAACTTTGAGGCTTTCGTATTTCTTCTCTGGTCGTGCAATAAAATTATTCGTATTACGTGTAGTTTATTATTCTGTTCAGCGTGGTGTGTACAAGAATCCATAAATTCAATCAGAATGTATTCCATTATCATTGATAAAAAGAATAAATATTGAGTATCATTACACACATGTACTTCATTTGAAACCTGGTTAATTTAATAGCATTTGTAACTTAGCAATATTCTAAATTGAAGTAAATACTTAAAAGCCTTACATCGTGACTTGTTGGACATTCAAACAGTGCCCTCGCAACCATTTTGTCTAAGCTCCAATTATATGGAAACTGTATTATATAATTAGAACAAACAGTCGTCTTAGGTCAGACAGCTCCGATTTAACCCACAACACCATTAGAGTACTCGTACAGAATAAGTAACTCAACGTTTAAGTAAACCAAATGCGACGAGGAATAATAATTAAAATCAATCTACAGGATAACTAGTTTAATATGACATTGTAACAAGGTCTAGCTCACAAGTTGCATTATGGACGAAAATAGTCATGTAAAAGACACTACCACCATTTTGTTTGTAAAGCTTAGTAAGTAGGTAATTTGTAAGTCTTTAGAACAAACCGCGAGAATGACAGTAATTGTTTGATGAGTAAATTGCCATAATTGTTTCACTCTAGTTGTTCCCAACCTAGCTCTAGAGCCATTGAGCATACCTTTAACCGCAGCGCAGGCTTCGTGCCTCACTTCCCATCGCAGGAACCACTTATACATCTTCTGTTACAGTGATGAAACTGGAGAGAAAGAGTAGATCTCTATGCGTAGTGATCATTATTATTACTATATTACTAGCATTATAATTTGAGAACTCAATGACTGCTAAGGTAAGGAAACCGTTTTACTGCTCGAAACACCACCGGTCAAATTTGGCTTCTGTGGTGATTAGTAGGCACGATTTGTCCTAATTCCCAATCTTAGACAATCTAAACTATATCTTAAGCGTATTTGTATAAGCTCGATTTAACGAAAAATCGTCCTTTTCCAACTACCTAGTGGGCTTCATTTGTACTTGTGTTTATATTTTGCCGTCTGACATACTTAAATTTCGCGGACAGTTTACATTACGTTGACAATTATAAAGATTACATTTAACATTTACGAATGAAAAATGTGAAGTTATTAAATCACTCTCTTTATGTCAAGGACATAGGTCAGAAATACATTGGCAAAAAGTGAATTAAGCCAGACATAAGTAAGAGACTACGATTTCGATGCGAAAGTTCCAGTTTTCGAATGGATTGATTCTACTTCTGATCTAAGCTGTATTTTGTATTTGTTTTTAGACACGGGTATTATCGTAACGCGTCTGTTTACTTTGTATGTCGTTGTTGTTCATTTCATCAATCATCATGTTCATCTCATAATCAATATACAAGCTATGAATTGAAACTAATCTACGCACCACTTAAGATTCACATTTTTATATTATAATGAATGTCTTTCCCAAAATAACTAATTAATTTCCAAATTTAAGTAGATCCAACCTACTGAACCACATTTTGTGAGAGCCTTTAAAGGATATACCGAACGGACATGTGTTATGAATTTAAGGTCACCGAAAGAGACCTGCCTCGTACCGTAATGTAGACCGCCTTACTCCGATCAGCTGAAATACGTGCTTATTCTTAATGTCATAAGAATTAATATTGAGTAAAACCGTACCTTTCGATCGAATGTGCCTTGAATATTTCTGACAAAAGTACATTGATACAAAACGTGAAATTCTTATTTACGATTAAGACCTACTTATAAGAGCCATTATATTTTTGTAGGGAAATGCTATCTTTGTTACGATTACCTTTACGCGGATCCAGAATTGACACTATATAGACCTATGTGTGGTTAAACATATTTTTAACAAGAAGTGTTTACTTGTAAAGAACAATAAAATAGTGTAAAAGTCTCCTTTCTATTATAAATGTAAAAGTGCCGCGCTGACCGTGTAACAGATGGTCTATTTTAACTATTTGTTCGTATTAAGACACGCTTATTGATATTAAATCCGATGAAGTGTCAGCTGGTGAAGCTCGGGACCGGTTTTGGAAAGGAAAAGTGGCCTTGCGCTGTTTCGCACTTTCTTCTCTCTCGCTAATGCTAGAAAGGTTATTTTCGTCAAAAGGAGAAATGAAGTATGTGCAGAGCCTAATAACAAGAGCTTATAAATAACATGAATATTAGGATGCCATTGCTAGGTTTCTTCCAAACGATATAACTCGTATCTTATGACATATGAGCGAAAAAATAAATGAATATATTACATTTAAGTATCGGTCCAGAACGGGATTATGTGAAGAACTTTATCAATTATTTTACTATAATGATTACAAAAAGTACCAAATAACAAAAGTGCTCGATTATGACATGATTGCTTATCATTTAGTGTTTTATACATTGTTCGGGTACGGCAGGTGTGAGAGGCTTGATTGACTACAGGTGATAAGATACAGATAGAAGCAATAGAAATGAAGTGGCGGTGAGGGCTCTTCCTAGAATGGGCGGGGGCCTTGAAAGCGAGTCACGGACGCCGCAAGGGTCAAGGCTGGTGCCGCCGCCTCTGCTCCCGCGCTCTCTTCCACTGACACTCTCACTCACAGAACATCATTTACAATTAAGTATTCAGCTTCTAAGAAAATGTTTTATATTTCTGTATTATATTGTCCTATCACATTGTAAATCTTACTACTACTATAAGTAAATTATTATAATTAAATAGCGTACGTTAATTGGTAAATTAATTAAGAAACAATAATCTAAAAAATTAAGTGCACTTTATCTAATTAAATCCCAGTTTCACGCTGATTAATCGCAAAGTATAAGAGTCATAATATTTGGACCAGAGATCTGGTACAATGGCCACAGAGGCGGGCCTCGGGAATAAATTAAGAAGCGAAAGTTTCGTTGGAGAAATTCATGTTTACATCATTGGGCGCACGTGACCGCCTTGACCATCGACAGATCGCTCATGTTGTGGCCGCAATGTGTGCCCATCAGTAAGGCTGGTTGCTGTATCATTGTCATGTCACAGAGTACAGTAGAAATATCGCGTATCGGAGTGTTTCGTATGGATATATCCATTCAACGTTGCCGTAAAACAATGTTTTAAGTTTTGTTTATGACGCAACAAGTATTCATTAGTACGCAATTATGTACTCTTGAATAAAAATTCTAGAAATGTATAATCACCAAATGAACATAATAAAGAAAAGTCATATGAAGGCAAATGACTTCCAGATTAACTTGTTCCACATTAGGTGAACGTGCTCGGCCATTCTTCAAATCATGACGCAAACGAACAAGAGCCAGACCGCATGCCGCTTCTATCGAATTACTCTGAGTACAGTCTACTACACTAATTGTAGCATTAATTATGGCAGTAAATAATCACCGCCCTGTTTAAACACCCAAGCATATAAACAGAGATCTATTAGAAATTAAATTATTTAATTTTATTAGGATGAATTTATCATAACAATTATAGCAGCCCGGTTTTTTACTCATTAATTGCGCTACTGTGCTAGCTTAAGTGAATGACGTTATATATTATACTATATACAAACATCGTTTATAAGAAAATGTTTTTCTATAATTACGAAATCTCCATTTAGCGTAGTTCGAAATGCGTCTGCCATTAAGCAGCGGCAAGTATATGACTTGTGCCGTAACTATGAGGCTGCAACAATGCACTAAATAGGCGCACTCATTTCTATGCAAATGCAGTAAACTAATAGCCGCTGTGTACGCGTGCTCTTTTGCGTAATGGCCGGTGCAGGTGTAAGATGCGATTGTGGTCAGTTTTGTAACGAGCTGCTCTATGCCGCGGCGCACGCAGTTCGCCACCTAAGTGCCGCCGACGACCATTTGCTGCAAAATGTTCGCTCGTTTTAAAGCGTGAAATCGCTCATGTCACTATGACATAACATTGTTATTATTCGTGGACTTACGAGAATAACTATTTATGGATTAAGGTGTACTCTCAAATGTTAAGGAGCTTATAATATTTTGATAATTTTGGAAGAAATGTAATGAAAATCTTTGTATTCAACATAAGGATCACTTATTGAAGTATACTGATAGCAAGATATACTTATCATCAATCTCAAAACCAAAAAAACATGGTTGCCTATTAGTTGAAAAATGAATAAACCTAATATATAATTATTAAAATAGATAAGTCCAAATCAGTTTTTGCGTACATATATTTTTATGTACACGTTTCTATTTAATCAATTTGCTATCTTCTACTGCAAAAAGTCATCGAATAGCTTTCACCCAAAGCCATAAAGGGGAAAAGAAATAATTTTCCTGCTATTATATAATTACGTTATTAGAGAATGACATGCAAAATGGACACACATAGATATCACGTAAAACTTGCATATATTAAGTTTCTAGCTGCATATTCTAGTTTGTCAGATTTTAGTTAAGTAGTTTGTCCCGTGCTTGACTGGGACGAAAAAGAATGGTAGCTAGCTGCTATTATTCCCGGCATGTCATAAGAGGCGACCAAGGGACTAGGGTTATATGAAATCTATTTGGCCATGAGTTAGTAACCAGGCACAATTTTCAATACGACGCAATACAATATTAAGATAATAAGTGATCAAGAAGATGTTTACAAGTCTCCAAGATTCTGTCCACCCCGAAAGTGATTAACGAAATTGAAACTCTATATGTATGTAATTAAGTAAGTTAACACATTAGTATGATCATATAAAATACGCTTTTTATTAAAACAGCTACAAAAAGAAATGCTATTGTTTTACTTTTGTTTAATTACGAATCATTAATTTAACACACGACGTGTATTAATTTATTTAAAGCCAATCGAACATGCAAATAGTGACGAGGGGGCATGAGTCTCAATCAATTTATAGCGCTAAACACTGAACTAATTAAATATCACTATTGCTCATAAGAATTGACACTTTCTTTAATCACATAACTTTTCAATAAACCACATGTTTTCTCCTCTAGCGAGTGCAGTTTTACTTTCCTCCGTGCGAAAGTACTTTTTGCTCAGCGGAACAAGACAATAACGATAGCACTGCAGCGACACAATTAGGTCGATCATATTCGAGACGCTGTCATCTTCTGCGGCTCTTAGCGGCAACTCCATCAGCGATCTTAGTATAGAATCAAGCGAACTCACACGACTCAACTTTGTAAAAATTCATTCGTAACTGTTACTGAAAATGGTTTCCTAGTATATAAACATTTCACGACAAGTAAATATAGAAAGACAAAAATCCACGAATTCATCTCCGCACATACTAAGTAGATCTATTCACTGTCTAGAGCCTCATTGAACCCACTTTTCTACAAATTTTGAGTATCAAACATAGTATTTCAGATGGCCGTACACAAGTGTCAAGGGAAATAATTCTGTGATCTAAACCAAACTTGGTCACGTTGGATTTAAGATGAAAAGGTAAAGATTGAATAATAGAAAAAGGGCTGCCATGACACCCAACATCTGATAACAAATTCCAATTTACACGATTACGTATCTCGTACTTAAACGTATTTTTGAAAATTGAAAATAATTACAAAATGACCTTAACACCGCAGAGAAAGCCATACATTTAACCTATGCATGTACAGGTTGAAGTAGACATTTTCGCAAACTGCACATTCTATTCGCTCTTTCTTTTGCCATCTTATTGGCCATTGTTATCAGAGAAAAGTTTAAACTAGCATTGTAAGCACACAATGGAATAAATTCTTCTGTACATTTTGAAGCATTGAATATTTTAATGCTTTACCGTTAACTGAACAGTGAATGCAGTTAAATTGCGAATGGGAACGATTGCTCGTGTGTCTAAGAAAAGTAAGGTCACGGTTAGAGCATAACATGTAAGATATTACAATATTAGACTAAATTATAAATCAGTAATAATGTAGTAATGTATATGTTACAAAAAAGGTGATGTACATAAGAACAGAAGATAGGATACATTAGAAATACTTTAAGCTGCCGTGTGTGTATGCGGCCGTGTAATGCATCTGTATATGTGACAACGATAGCGAGAAAATGATTTATCAGGATCGGAGAAGTGATTATTATTTTATTATTAGGGACTATGTAACAAACTTACAACAACGGTATGTACTATAATTTATTAGGAAAGGTGTGCTATCTACATAAGTACATCGTATATAGGCCATATTAAAAAGTGCTTTTCATTTACGAACATAATTTACAGTCGCTAATGGTGAAGGAAAACATCGTGAGGAAACTTGCCCATCCCTTGGAATAGGTACTAATGCCTGTGCCTGCTAACGGTGATACGATGCACTATCTATCATGTTGTGTGCTGTATATCTAGTAAAACGCGGGTTTTGAGTTGCTCTATCTATGATATATGTATATCGTATATCTTTAGTTGCTATAACTAGCATTCCTTCGAAATTTTGCGGATAGACACACAAGCCACTGACTACGCGGCATAATAAAAAAGGGAGTGAGTATACACAAGCTGTGAACCGTATGTTCATGTAAAACAACGCAGTGAATTTTGACCTTCAGTTCCAATTATGAAAGTTGAATATTCAACAGCGAGCGGTAAAACAAATTAGCTAAACATCAAACTTTAAAGAGTATTTTCATGACTTATTTCTAAAGCAAATTAACGCTATTATTGTATGAAATTCATAATAGACGTACAATAAAAAATACATTATATATCAAACTATGAGTATGTTCTTAAATTTAAACATGAATTCATTTAAATGTTAAATAACCAACCAATTGAGTTAAATATTATTACTTTTAACATTAATAAGCAATTAATTATTTTGAAATTTTTGGACAGCCTAACACAACCCTAAAAGTGACCTAAAAGATATTATACAAGTATATCGGAGGTTTTGTTCACCGCAATAGAATGGTAGCGTATAATGTATATCGGCTCTCCTCATGCGTTGGTGGCTTATTCCAGATTAATTAGATGTCTGCGTTGGAAGAAAACTCATTTACAACAACAGTATCGCAAGTGATAATAATTTTTTATTAACGATTCAATCGTGTGAAATGCGTTGATGTCATTTCTATGCACTCCAAGTGATCAAAAAATGATTCAATGAAATGATGCTCATTTGCACTTATTTCTTCGAAACCTTATATGACATCTACTTTAACCAGTATACTTAATATTTTTAACTTAATAATTTTTTTCTCACTCGAAATTTTGACATAAAATCAGTAAAATTAATACATATGACTACATAAACTATTCTATTATGTCGAACACAATCATAAGACATTTTTTTGCGCATTTCATGGTTAACCTATTTTCGGGTCTTGGAAATGCGGGATTTGGATACTGTTGCACTTCCTCAGGGGGAGCAGCCGCCAGCGCGCGCATTGAGCCAGAGCTGGCCGTCGTAGGTGCGCCGCCCATTAGCGGCACTCGGTTTGTTTTCACAGTGACCGTTTCACTGATTTGCTCTACTTATTTTCGTCCACATATTCGCTTTGACAGGTGACTGACAGACCGACTAGCGTTTCCCTATAATGATATATAAGTCCGATTCTGAGAAAGGAATTCGAGGCCGCACAGCTGATCGCTTGTGTTAGCTACTTTGGCTTATTCTATTTATTCGTGTCCGGGTTCTAGTATTATAATGTAATGATATTCCTACATAATCGCACTCGTAGAATGCAAGTATATTTTTAAATACAAGAACTTAGAAACTGTAACCTTTGAAAGATTTCGTTACTGTTTGTGAGGCCATTAACACCTAACTAATTTAAAATCTCAAATTGTTTGCAAATGCATTATCGCGCCGTTAATAGTATGCTATTCGTTTGGCAACATTTATTTTTAATAGCTTGTGTGCGATGTGGCAAACTCTTAAAAGCATTTGGCATCATTTTACAAAATGACAATAGTCTATAAAACACTCGTAGTGATGTTTTCACAGTAAGAACTGCTGGGGGACAAAGGTGAAACGCAAAATTAAATAACTGTCGATATTCATTGTGCCGATGTGTGTGTACAAAAACACGTTGCACCGAACAGTCCGTATCAACCCCACGTAAGGGAGGAGACCTCCATGGACGCTCATATACGCTATAAACAATCGCTTCTTATTTATTTGTTATATTAATAAGTGAATTCATAAACAAAAGCTGGGACAATGAATGCAAATTTCACGGTGGCCATGAACCATGTCTCAACACGCATTAGGATTTAGTGTATTTGTGCAAACGGCTACAAGATGCATTTACAGACAATCACGTTGAAGCAAACAATAAAATGGCTATTTCTTAAATTCATGCAAATTGATTTACTCAATATGGCATTGGTTTGTCGATGTGTCGTAAAAACCACGAGAAGATTTCTTCACTCTGACGCGCGCATTGATATATTTAGGAATTTGCTAAAATATAATTAACACTCTAGGTTCCGTACTTTAGTCAGAAAAGAAACCAAAAACTTATAGCGTATGATACCGGTACAATGAACGTTTAATAAAAGCAATGAGTGAAATTTTATACATCCACAAGTGTATTGCATGTTTTCGAAGGTTGTATTCAGTGGTTAGCTTTAAACGTAGTGGTTTTGGTTGATGTCAGGTCAAGTCAGGTGGAGAATGTCGAAACCAAATTTGTAAAAAAATCTACATAATTATGAAGGTTAAAAGCGTCGTCGTTGGTTTATGGGAGTTCAAAATTCGTCATCGCAGTGGACGTAAGGGTAATAAATTATGTTACTTTTATTTAAAAGGTATTGATACTCGCATTCATGAATCGCATTGAAGGTTAGCTCCTTCATATTATGCATGGTCGCATAGAATATAATGCCTTGCTTAGGCAGAGAAAGAGTTATGCAAAGGCATTGAATCTGAACATAGGGAAACTCTCATAGCTATTGAATGATGCAGGCGTGTCCTCGGCCAATTTAGACAAAGCCATAGCTCTTTGTTGGCAGAGAGCTGCTCGCATAGCCATTGCTTTCTCACGCCAATACTGACGCGGTCCGCTCAAAGGTGGCAGGCTGCATATGCAGAAGTTTCACTAGGTTCATTTATCTTTTAAAAGTTAATATAATTTAATAATTAATAAATCCCTTTGCAATTGATATTATTATAATGTTTGTAAAATGTAATGAATGGAATAGAAAAAATTTAAACAAGCTCATGAGCTAAAGCCAACCTTGTCATTGAAATTACTATTATTCGACAGGTTTTTACACTGAACAAGCGTTCGATGATTGAATTCTTGTTAGAGTGCAAATCCCAATATACCGTCGCTTCATATTACTATAATTAATTGACTAGCTCTGCAGCACATATGGCTTAAATTGACACAGAAGAATCTGAATGATATCCGGGGCAACTTGCAGAGTGAACGTTCTGCCAAGTTGTTTCCATGAGCATTGAATAAAACGTTAAGGATTCGATTGTTATATCATTGTGATTGGATTTGCTTTTTAATAATAGTTTGCTTTTTAATAGCGCCTTTTGTTCGGAACATTGCGAAACTAGAAATAAGTATGAATAACTATTAGCATTGAAAGCATTAAGAGTATTCATGCACAAATTTAATAATCGTATACTTTCCTCGTGTAATAATATTTGCCTATTTAAATAATAACCTATATAAGTTTAACCATTCCATTCATGCTCTTTCATTCCGTTCGGATTAAATAGTATATCGTTGTTAGTGTTCCAAAAAGAAATGTCTCAATTGACACCACTAAAACAACAAATTAGACGATTAGTTAATCAATAAAAAAACAAAGTTTTCGATGAATATAACAAAGAAGCTAAATTTAATAGCAATGTTTAACCAATATTAACAGAACAAAGCAACGCAATTGATTGCGATCGCTCGGGGCGAGCGGTGCGATGATCGCTTGATTAGCCTCCGCCGCAGCACCAGAGACAGAGCAAACAACCGAGAGGCGATCATCTCGGACAGCCTCTTACTTCCATCAATGCGCGCCTCTTTTATTTGCCATTCTTGCACCTTACGCTCCCACACAATTTGGCTCAATTGCTTCTAATAGACTTGTAACAGTTTTCGTCAAAGTAGCGACTTTCAAATAATTTTGGGCATTTTATGATGTTATTATAATACAACTGTATTTTAGGTCACTCAAATTCAATTTCTTTTTACATAGAGCAATTATAATAATAAAAAAAAACTTTTGGTTAAAATAACACTACCTTAATACCAAAAGCATCAAATATTTTAGCGTGCGTAATAAGCGCCTAATCCTAACAGAATAATGGTGTGTCCATTTATTATGTAAACACGTCGCTCGCGAAACTTTCATTTGAGAGGGAAAGTATATTTATCGCCAAAAGAGCCGGTTCGCTTTGTTTTTAGATGGAACCTGCCGCGTTATCGCTTCATTATCTAGCCTTAATAGTTCAGTTTACTGCTAACTCCGCTCATTGTGTAAGCGGCGGCTCGTAAGCCTGCGCGGAACCAGTCCCCGCGAGGACATTACTCTGCGCCGAAGGGAACGGCGGCCGCACCTCGAGGCATCTATTAGGAGGTATACATGATATATCAATGCTCAACGTAACCTGGTTGTCATCTCCTCAACGACCTGCAATAATCCACCAGGCCTGAATGAGACTCAACCAAATTTATTTACATTTATTTGAAGTGTATAAATTTTTACTTTGACTTTTACTGTTAAAATTTGTAGCTTGTTTGAAAATATATTTATATATATTGAACACTGTAAAAGTTGGTGTTTAACAATGTGTGACATGTAATAAATCACATGTCAACGTGAACATCTAAAATTTATTATTTTCGTGTAACCAGAGATTTGTAGGTCCTTATCCTAGTTACGATATATGACTTCATTGAACCTAGATATGTATACCTCATTTTTGGCTGTGTCGTTGTACATGTGCAGATAGCATATTATTATGAGAATGCGGGGATCGACTAGAAAGGCATTATGGGCATGTTTAGCCATTTCGGAATCATTAAAGAAATAAATTTGAGACTATTAATCTATCGAGTGGCAGCGATCTCATGGCCGAGGCCCTTTATTAATGTGTTTCGAAAGTGAGTTTTACGAAATTTTATCTTTCGATGGGAATCAATAAATTTGAATACCACTTATTTAAGATGTATCAAATTTATGTTTATAATGACATGATCTCACGAAATGGAAACATTAAAATGTTATTATGTTTATGATAGGTATGTTATTCTTTTCCTTTTATAACAAAGTTTTAATAAGAAAAAGCCAATTTTAGGGTTCTGGGGAACTTTTGCGTCAAGTTTTAAACCTGGAACCTTAATCTATGGATTGAAAAGGCGTTTGTATTAGTCGGACTCTGAGACTGTGAGGAGCAAGTGCATTGCCATGGGCTCAGTGAAGCGCTGTAGGACATGGCCCACTCCTGCCACATACAGTGAGCAGAGCGATGGCTTCAATAGAGTCCCGTTACTGTGAATGCGACGGCCGCTCC
>JAMBLF010001108.1:0-138547 GCA_030578115.1 Leucoptera coffeella
CACATTTAAATTTGGTTTAACTAAATCCAATATCCAACTTTTAAGCAAAATAATTATTGTTGTTAATTTTATCTTTAATAACAATCATTATTAAAAAAAAAATTTAAAAAATAAAATAAAATTACATACTTAAATAAAAGTAAGCAAAAAAATTATTCCACTATTGTTTACATTTCTAGTTTGTGATTATCTTTATAAACTTAAATATCCTACTTTGGGATGAAAAGAATGTTGTATTATTATTACCATTGTTGACTAGTGCATTTTCCTGTTTACTTTTCCATTTCACCATGAAAGATTTAATAGTATTCTCCATTTCTTTAGTAAATGCTTCTCTGCTGGGAAACTTAGTGTCCACAATTCCACTGCTGTCACATTTCTTGCTAAACTTTGATACTTCATCTGCAATATGAGAGAGTTTGATGGAATTTATATGTCATATTGTATCTAACAATGCTGGAATATAATAAAAGTTTGTCTAATATTTAAACAATTCTATTATATTTGTTTCATTTCTATAGAATGTATATTACAATACATATACTTTCACTTTTAAGTCCTTTAGTCACTCATATTGCATGCATTTAACATAATTATTAGGATATAGTGTATTTTAGGACTACTACACACAAAATATTTCACAATTCCATTAATCTTATTCTTTGAAATGCAATAAAGTTTCATTGATCCCTCTATACATACTATATTTAAATCTAATACAAAGAAGAACTTACACAGGCATACCTATTAGTCCCATGTAGAAGTCAGCCAGATTTCTATCCACTATCTCCACATACCGATCCTGTCTTTGTGTGAAATAGTCATTGGAGAAATTTGCACCACTCAGAATCACTGAATCATCAGCTATATACAATTTCATGTGCTGGAGGCCTATTATTTCATTGTATCTCGACGGCAGGGCTTTATACCAGTTACCATGCAGTCGGGGAGTTTGATACAGGCTTACATTGCATCTATCTGGAATATCAGTTATAAAGTTTTGTAATAATGTTGTGGAGTTGATTTGACCTCTCGTCCCTCTTTGGTAGTCTAGTAACGCGTCGAATTTTAAGGTTTTTGTCCGAATTAAGTTTTCCTTAGTAGATTCGAGTAAACTTCTTTCTAATTTTCCAGTTCCTATGTATAAACTTGCTATAGCTATTCTAGATTTTGCGTTAGTAAATCTTTCTGTTAGTGTTTCGTAGAAGACGGTAGGGCTGGTTATAATGTTTATTTTGGAAGAATGTACTGGAAAGCAAGGGGCGATTTGCGCAATCCAATTGAAACATTGTAATTCGGGAATTTTGAATGAGAACTTCATGTTTGGATTGATAATCATAACTTTTGTTATTCGTCGAGGCTTTCCATAATTATTTTTGCACTATATTTGATATAAGGGAAGTAATTTCTCGCACAACACAATAAATACACGAATTAACTATGAAAACCATGGAAAGAACCAAGGTATCTTTAGAAACAGCTGATCAATTCTTGAAGTTTTGACAACCGACTGACGTCTGCATCTGACAAACGATCAAAATACAAATTCAGTAAAAGTACTTATATCTTGCTGCAATGTACATTACGCCCACGAACCAAACATAAAGAGGACCCGGCGAAAGGCGCGATCCCCGTTACGCGGCGCGGAGTCTAAAATGGTGTGTTTTAATTGGTTGTAATATCTCCCCTCCATCCCGCGTACCTCGTTTCACTCCGCGTGATGCCACGCTAGTTTCCATACAAATATTGCGTAAGGCCCACTCCTCATATTAACACTCGACTTTTCCCCGTGAAATCAAGATTATTTTAACCAAACTTTCTTTATTGATTTACGAGTATATTCATAAGTTTTTGGAACTTTAAAATCGGAACCAAGGAATTTGTAAATAAAAACATAGTGTTGAGCAAAATCATTTATTATATTAACTTATATTTAATAAAGTATATGCATAAATGTAATAAATTTAGATTCAAAAGCTTTCTCTTTCAGACTTGTTTCTTATATCAATCAATCAATCAATCAGCCTATGACAGTCCACTGCTGGACGTAGGCCTCCCCAAGGTAACGCCACAAAACACGATCACTCGTGGCCCTCAGCCAACCACTACCAGCGACCTTTTTCAGGTCATCAGTCCATCTGGCAGGGGGAATGTGTCCCATGAGAAAGTTTCTTATATAGTAAAAATTAATTATAGCTACATATAAAAATTATTTTTAAATACAACTTTATTGTTAGAACCCTGTATCTATGTATAACCCCAAAGCATCCTCAATTAATCCCTTCAAGATTTCCGTTTGCACATCCCCCTTTTCTATACCAAAGACAACTTTCCCATCCTTAACATAAGCCCATGACATTCTTTTGGAGCTGAAATGCACTCCAATGTCTCCAGTTTTGGACAATGTTATCGCCCCCGCCGTGTTGTTTAGACGACTAGTCATACCTGCAAATAGAAACATAATAATGAATGCGACCTGAACACGAACCAAATATAAAGAGCCGTGACAAATGCCGTGTTTTAATTGGTGCGGAGTCTAAAAAATGTTTTGTCTTACAAAATGCCGTGTTTAATTGGTTCTAATATCTCCCCTCCATCCAGCGTACCTCGTTTCACCCCGCGTAATGCCACGCTAATTTCCATACAAATATTGCGTAAGGCCCACTCTTCTTATTAATTGCTCCATAGTTCATACTCAGGTCCAATTAAACACGGCATGTTTTGAGACAAAACATAGGTATTTTCTTTCTACTACACACGCGACATGTATTTGAAACGACGATCTAATAATGTATGGCTATTTATTTAAACATATTAAGTTATCTATGATATGTAATATATTTTTGGTCATCCAATCGCTTCTTTATACGGTAGCTAGGGTACTAGATTACTGGGACCCAAGTCTACTAATAATCATTTTAGTACAATAGCAAAAGTGACATATATCGCCATTTTAAAAGCGAAATTTGACACTTTTTTATCATCAATGGTGAAATTTGACAGTTGCGAATCCACTACCTTCACACTATAAAACTGTAAAAAGCATTAGTAAACTTGGGCCTCTGATATGTAGTTAGACGCAACTAAGAGACTTGAGTTCAACTCTATATTTAGTGAAAGTCATCATTTATAGGAACATTGCAGACTTTTAGGCCAACTACCACATGTTACATTAATTGATCTCTGTTATGTTTTAGAACATGCTGATTATACGTTATGTTACTACTACTTACCCTCCACAGCTGTTCTGGTGGCTTCGTTAGTTTCTACTCCGCTTTCCATTAGCTTGATGATGCTGTGAGCCAAGCAATATTTTAGGATCGATTCACCATGACCTGATAACCAATAAACCATATGAATACAAAAATTTTATGTTATTTTGTCCCCAATATTTCGATTTAGAAGAGCGCCTATAGCCCTGTGGGTAAGACCTTGGACTTCATATGAAAAAGGTCCTAGGTTCGAATCCCGACTCTGGCATGTACCAATTAATGAAATTTAAATGTGTGTTTTTCATTTACGTACATAATTTACAGTCGCTAACGCTGAGGGAAAACATCGTGAGGAAACCTGCCTATCGCTTGAGATAGGTAAAAGCCAGTGCCTATATACGGCGATACGGTTCACTACCTATCACGTTGGGTGCTGTCTATCCAGTGAAACGCGGGCTTCGAGTGATCCATACCTAACATGCCTTCGAAGTATCGGAGATGGGCACTCAAGCCTGTTACTACCCTGCTATAATAAAAAATGGAATATGTATACACAATTTGTGAAGCGTATGTTTTTATGTATGATTAACAACTAACGGGACTTATCGCGTAAATTTTTATAAGACTGGCCGTGACCATGGCTACTGCAACAGCCGAAACGTCGGGTTAATAAAAGTAATTTTATGATATAAAAACTTACGCAATAAGTCCCGTTACTTATTAATCATGTTTTTATGTAATTCAATGAAGTGAAGAACATTCAGTCCACCCGTTAAAAGATTATAGCCATGACCATCTATTTACCTGTAGTAGACACTCCTCCGATGTTATCATCAGCGTAAGTGCCGCTACCAATTTGTGGAGTATCCCCAATGCGGCCAACCGCCTTGCCACTCATGCCACCCGTGCTCGTGGCCACGGCTACACGGCCATGCGCGTCCACGGCCACGGCACCCACTGTACCCACGCCTATCTGGAAGTTTAAAATGGGTATTATAGTGAATTCGCGTTAAGAAAATAGTGACGTCATCATTACCCAAACGATTTGACCAATGAGATGTGACAACGAATGTCTGCGATTGGTCAATGTGACTTGTTTTCTCATTTACTCACGTCTCATTGGCCAGTTTAACCTCTGATTATCATGACGTCACTATTTTCTTAACGCGAATACACTATAGTAATAATTCAATCAATCAGCCTGTACCAGTCCACTGCTGGACGTAGGCCTCCCCAAGGGTACGCCACAAAAGACGATCCTTCGTGGCCCTCATCCAGCCACTACCAGTAACCTTCTTGAGGTCAGCGGTCCACCTAGCAGGTGGCGTCCCCACTACGTTTGCCGAGACGCGGCCTCCACTCAAGAACCGCTTTACTAATAATTCGCTCAATACTAATTCAGATTATCTCCTGTGCGAAGTGTGGAACGTAAAAAGAATGCTAACTAGTAGCCGTTTTTTAAGGCGACTAAGCGACTAGGGGTAAATATATTGGACAATGGGCTAGCAACCTGTCACCAATGTTCAAATATGACATCGCAACACCAATATTCATGCTACAAAGTGAAATAATAACTCTTAGTTATTTATTATATCGCTGAGGTTCTGTCCACCCTGAAAGGGATTTAATAACGTAAATGTATATGAACTAATTCATGCACTTAATCAATTCATACTGTCATTTATTATTAGTTTAGTTCAATAATTATTATATAATTTGTTTTGACATATAAGATTAAAAACATTATATTGAAAAAGGGTGACGTTAGAAGTACCTAGCCTAATGTGTATGAGTGTCAATGGAGCGAAAGAGATTTGTCAGGATCTGGACAGATGGGGATCTGTGATCTCTGCCTACCCCTCTATAGGTAAACAAGCATGATTAGTAACATATGTATGTAATTTGAGCTGGACTTCCTAATATTATTAAATACTTTAGTGTTACATATTAAATAGAGAGATAATTTCTTTTCTGCTTTACATTGTATATGGTTATTTCGAGAGATATACAATACATAGCAATGAGTAAGCACAAACTAATCGAAATTTAAATAAATCCCCATTTTGAGTTTTTAATAAGTTATTTCATGTTTTGAATTGTATGCTTTCTTGTATTACTGTAAACTTTTTAATTATTATTATATCTTCAATTCAAAATTACAAATGATCATCATATCTTTAAATGGCACTATTATGTTACTTACTAACCTCTGTCTCCTTCCCTATTTCAGTCCTGCCAACTTCTCCCTTCTCTATGCATTTTCTGAGCGCATCCAATGCAATCTGGCTTATCAGGGATGCTGGCGGCACTGGTTTGAAGCCCTGGAATTCATTGAATTTATGCTACTAATGTAACATACATACATACTCATCGCGCCTGTTTCCCCGTAGAGGGGTAGGTAGAGATCACGGATCCCCATTTGTCCCGATCCTGACAGACCACTTTCGCTTCATTGACATTCATACATCTTCTCATACACTCTCGGCAGTTATATGTACACCTAACTTTGTATATACTTATATGAATATTGGAATAGGCAATAAATCAGTATCTGTTAATAGCACATCACTAGTTCAACGGTAGAGTCATCGTTGTAAGACAACCAGTGCCACTCAATATATTTCGACGTTCAATGAATGTACTATAACTGTGAATAAATATCTTTTGACTTTATGTTATTATTAATTTATCTCCATCTTAATTACCATTATTAACAAATTCATCATCTAGTCATATAAGAATACTAGTGAAAAGTGTGTTCAATGAGACCAGAAGTAATTAAATCAAAATATCAGAACATACACACACTATCCTATGATAAATAATCTATATATATGTAAAATATGTCACTTATAATATGTCATAATACGTCATAATATGTTACTATAACTATAAAAAACCCTAACTAACCTGTGCCAACGCAAACCTCTTAGCACCCTCCGCCCCAAGCAATGAATGCGGAGACTCTGTCAACACCCTCCGGGCTATGCTGATGGGGTGAGCAAACTCCTTCACCAGGGTCACTGCTCCCACGTCCAGGTTGTTGCCAGTCATGATACTCGCTTCCATCTCCACTTCGCCATCCAGGTTTAAGACTGAGCCGTAACCTGGAGTAATAAGTTAAATAAACGACAAACACATTCACGACCATTAACCCTTGCGGAGTAGTCAGGGGTTTTGGTGTCCATCCACCATTACCATTAGTTTTATTTTAATTTGATTTATTTTAATAATTAGTGTATATTAATGACATATTTTTTTATAAAAAAATATTTTTTTTTGACTTTCAATAAGTGATTTTATGATCCTTATATTGAATAAAAAGATTTTCATTTTCATCTCCGCATTTGCAAAGGTAATTCTACAGCCACCTTGACCAGATAGTCAGTAGTTACTTAATGTGAGAGGTGGTAAGCCATGTCGCCATTTACAAGCACTAAATATTACTTGTTTGGGGAACAAGTAGGTTTCCTAAGATAAGTGGCTGGGTACTTCAGGCGTTGTGTTTGTGTGAGACATTAATAAAAAGCTAACCAATTGCTATTTTTAAAACATGTTGTAGAAGGATAAGGGACAAGAGTAAATGGTATCTATCGGGCAATGAGCTAGAAACTTGTCACCAATATTCATCCTAAAAGTGACAAAGGCAAGACATATGTATATCCAAGCTTCTATGTATACAATTGTATCAACTATATTCCAAAGAAAAGAAATGATATGAATCCTCCTTGTACACAAATAAATACCAATTTTCCATATAAATGTGATCATGAAAGATTGAAAAGTCAGTCAGGATCGGGATAAATGGGGATCTTTGATCGCTGCCTACCCTTCTACAGGGAATCAGGAGTGATGTGTATGTAGGCAAATGTCATATACCCTGATCTTTGAACTTAAGTGAGAAAATAAGTATTATAATGCACCTGCATTAAAAGCTTCATCATCTTCCATGGACACCACAGCCGCTTCCACTGCGTCCAAAGCAGATCCACCACTGACCAGGGCTTTGTACCCTTCCCTCACCGCTTTCTTCACTCCAAGGTACTTCCCCTCCACCCTGCTATCCGGTATATCACCAGCACCACCATGCACTATTATTATTGGCTGCATTGTTGCTGAAATGAAGAAAAGCGGATTTTTGATAAATTTAAAACATACGCTTCATGACTTGTGTATACACACTCCCTTTTTTATTAAGGCAGGGTAGTCAGAGGCTTGAATATGCCGAAATTTCGAAGGCATGTTAGGTATGGGTCATTCGAAGCCCGCATATCACTAGATAGACAGCACCCAACGTGATAGATAGTGAACCGTATCGCCGTATATAGGCACTGACTATTACCTATCCTGAGGGATAGGCAGGTTTCCTCACGATGTTTTCCCTTACCGTTAGCGACTGTAAATTATGTACGTAAATGAAAAACACATTTTTAAATTTCATTCATTGGTACATGCCAGAGTCGGAATTCGAACCTAGGACCTTTCTTGTACGAAGTCCAAGGTCTTACTCACCAGCTACAGCCGCTATTTATTGTTATTATTAAATATTAAATGTTAAGAATTGAAGACTCCATTGGTACAGCTGCGTTGCCCTTTTGTGGTCCCGTCATAATATCAATGTTACACTTGTCCACCACCATTCGTAACACACCAAGCTGAGATGGAACTTTTTTACACTGCAATGGCACACACAAGAATTACTTGTGTGTTTGTATTAAAATATGTGCTATTTATAAGTTGTATTATGTCTTGTAGTGGTGAAATAAACATTTATATTATTATAATAATTATACTAGTGACCCGCTCCGGCTTCGCACGGGCTAAAATATATAGCCTACTCCACTATTTAATGGATGTTATTATAAATATAAACCTTTCTTTTCCTCATAGTTTCAAAGATTTAAGCATACAAAGGAACATAGGGACAAAGAAAGCGACTTTGTTTTATACTATGTAGTGATTAAGAGCATGTATGAGATGGTTAATGGGTGAATAAAGCAAGGGTGATTTGTCCAGATCATTCCAGGTGGCAATTGATACTCTATCCTTAAGGTTGTAGAGGCGTGAATATATTTATATATATGTACTGAATAGGGTGTTGCTCTCTCTCCTATGTTTAAGTCGGAATATTTAAGTTACAATTCCTACAATGAGTCTATGCAATTGTAGAGATGGACATATGAATCTCTGTCTACCTTACAAGTGTTAATAATTGTTAAAGTGAGTATCTTATTTTGATTTATTACAAAATTTAAGCACATAGTTTGTACCTTCCCTAATGGAATATAGACACAATATAAACCACGTAAATACTTACCACTGATCTCACAAAATATATGCAATAAACAGTTTTTCTTTAAATACAACCTTAGTAGACTTTTGGTAGGTTAGGTTTGAATGAGAGTAAACAACAAAAACAACTGGATACTAAGTTTCAAACACAGGTCGTTAACTTTATCACATACATTAAACAAACGACAGTTTTATCTAGGACACAGATAATATAATACTACTCTAGGAGATAAAATGAAATGTAATCATATGAAACAAAGGATACCTATTTTCATAAATAAATAATTTTCTATATTCTGTAGTCCGAAGGGACGTACTGCGATAGCTCGATATTGATAAGAAATTTACCATTTTCTTTACGGTTACACTATTGTATATACGGGTACATGATAATAACTAAAAGAAATAGGAGATTTCAAAATGCACATAATCGTTTTATGTATTAGAAATTAGTTGTTGTGTTTACCTGTCTTCAGATTCCTGCGTTCTCAGTTCCTCATATATCAGTTAAATAGGTTTTTCTCTTTATGTTCTTTTACACAAAATATTTAAACATACTAAAGTAGGTAATAAATATTAGTCCTTTTTATAGAATACTAATACTTTTGTTTATTTTCATTGGTTTGTTTATTCAATTCAATTTAAATCAAGACAACTGACATTTGTATGTAAGTACCGCGTGACAAAAAGCTGTAATGCACGTAAGCCGAATACCGAGTAGTCTATACAGCGTATAACATGCTACACTATATTGTATTAAAACGGTGATATGTTTAATATTCATCAGTAATTAATGATATTAACCTAAAGTTCGATATAATTACAACTTAAATCAAATACATACTCGCCTTCAGTCTTCAATAAAATGGATAAAACAAACATGTTGGTGTTGTTGCCTATGTCATTCTCAACTTCAAAACTGAATGATAAAAAGCGTTTTATTGCAAAGTTTAATAGTTTATCTTCAAAGATATCAAATATTTCATAGAAACCATCTGATTTCAGACATAGGTTTTTTCTATTACTCAATGGATGTGAAAGGTTATATTAGTATATAAGTAACTTAATGTAGAATCTTTGTGTATGTAACAAAATAAAAATAAATCGAAAGGGAATATGGCGGATGGCAGATAATTGTGCTTTTTAATTATAATATGTGGAAGCCTTGAAATGGCTTGAATCAGTGATCAATAATAGTGATGTTTCGGTGATATAAATGTACAATGTCGACTCATGCAACTAATCGTAGATATGGTGCCCAGAAAGTCCGTCTTACAAGTAAGTGATTCACTTGTTTTGATGATAGTGGCCTAAACTAATTTTGATCCTGCATGCTTTTACTGCCTTATAGTTTTGTGAAATGCTGGTTTGTAATAAAATTCGTTTGCGTTTCAGTTCTCTGCGCCAGGAATTTGGCCCGGCGGGATTTATTCTGTAAGTATTCACTACCAATTAACTCGAGGACCTTCGGACATTCCTGTCTTAAATCAGTTAATTATTTTGTACACGGACACTGATATGCTCGAATTATTTGCCAAAAAACCCAAATTAGGATCCTGTAGTATCTCTTGGACGCAGTTTCATACTATTATTATATTGATACTTTCGAATTCCCATAGCATCGTTTAGTAGTGTTCTATTTCTATGCAGGGGTCTTTGTTATTAATGTAAAATTGGGTTAATTACTGAAATAGTACAAGGATTTCGGCCAGAGAGTACTTTCGTATTGGAATTATAAAAGAAGCTAACTATAGCCTTCTTTCTGACATGTACTAACATGTTTATATGGACAGTGTGCTGGCTACAATCTGTGTTGTAGTTAAAATGTATATCAACTAGTTCTCAGTTACTGATAAAGTGAATTTATAACTATAGAAGGTTTTTTAGTTCTTTGCCTTCGAAATTTCAGAGATGGGTATTCAAGCCTCTGACTACCCCGCCATAATAAAAAAGGGAGTGTGTGTATACACAAGTTGTGAAGTGTATGTTATGATTTATGTATGTTTATAAGGGGTAAATTAAATCTATTGGGTGATGAACAAGCAACCTGTTACTAATCTTCCATTTTAACAGCATTCCTAAAAGTACCTTGCTAAGGGTAACTAAGGAGATAGGTCTCTTAGTTTCTGTCCACCCTGAAAGGAATTGAATACTTAAAATATACATTACCTTTTTTATTATTATTTGTTCATATCATGTGTATTACAGAAATGATTGTCTATTGATGTCCAAGAGAATATTTTTACAATAAAAATAGTTTTAATCATCATTTCAACTTACTGTAACACATTAATGAGTGCATTTTCCAACAGGTTTGCCCGACCCCTTCGCCAGAATATCAGTAGATGGCAGTGGACAGGTGTATTCAACGAATGCAGTGAAGAGTACCCTGGATCCCAAGTGGAATACACATTACGATCTCTATCTCACTAAGGGTGATGGGATTACTATCAGGTATTAGTTTTATTACATTAGCTCTATTAGTTAGTAATATATTTTTTTAGGGTTGTCTAAAGCTTAAGTAACCACTAACTATGTGAGCATATTATATCTACATTTCACAAGGTATTCAGCATGCATTGTTAATCCATTAGTGGTTACATATTACCTATTAAAATGTAGGGGTAGCCTTCCTCTCAATGTTTTGTCTATTTGAACCATCAAGCTATCTACTGATGTGTAGAGTGGCTTGTATTATGTCTAGATAGAAATTTGAATATATTTGTAAGTGGTTTTCTTTGCAATCCATATCTAATATGTTTGATTCCAATTATAATAACAATGTAACTTTAACAGTTTGAAAGAAGATGTAGTGATTAAGATTGAAAATAGCATGCTTCGATGGTTTGGACATGTTATGCCGATGAATGATAGCAGATTGACAAAAGGAGTATATATGAGTGAAGTGGAAAGGCGGTTACATAGGGGCCGACCTAATAAGACATATAACAGTCAGATAGACGCTATATTGAAATAAGGTGACGTTAGGATAACCTATAACCGCCGAGAGTGTATGAGAGGATGTATGAATATCAATGAAGCGAAAGTGGTCAGTCAGGATCGGGACAAATGGGGATTCATGCTCTCTGCCTGATCTGTCCCTCTACAGTGAATCAGGCGTGATGTGTATGTATGTATGTAACTTTAATAATACCAATGTTTGTTGCAGTATATGGAATCAGCGGAAGATCCACAAGCGGCAAGGGTCAGGTTTCCTCGGCCGGGTGTGCATTCAACCGTCCACTGTTCACAAGCTAAAGGATGCTGGCTGTAAGTTATGATTTTACTACTTATCTAAGGCTACTGTGTTAGTTTTAAGAAATACAGTATAATCGCACTAATCCGGCACTTTGATAGATCGGTACGTCCAATAAACAGGCACCCAAACCTATACCGTGCACGTGCTTATGTATTTGTTTTTTAATAGTTTAAAGTTTAAAATGTCAAATAAACGCTAACACAAGACACTAGATTTGAATAATGATAACCAAATACATCACATACATTGATACCCTCTATGAAATGTTTTATTTTATTCATTACCTATGACTTTTTCTTTATAATCCAGTAATCCGAACATTCCAATAATCCGGCACTCTCCGGTTTTTAATAGTGCCGGATTAATGAGATTATACTGTATAATCATACACATACATATCTCTGCCTATCCCATTGGAGATGTAGATTATTGGGGACAGGTTGCTAGCCTATCACCCAATAGATTCCATATACCTCTCGTCCCTGAGTTGCTTGTAATGACATGCTGGGAAGAGCGGCAGCTAGTTAGCATTGTTTTTACGTCCCAGATTAGCATGGATATATCAAGGAAAATAATTGAAAACCCATCAAAAAGGATAAAATGTACACCAAAATATAGCAAAGGTTAGGTTTGGGTTGGGACTGTATTATTTTGTAGGTGTTTAAACATAAGCTTTATATTATTATTAACTTTCCTATAAGAGAATATCAGCTAATGCTTATTTGTAGCTAATATTCTTCATCTTAACCATAGTCTGTGTTTCATAAAATATTTGTTTGTAAATCTCTTTCCCATTGTGTTCAATGACAAACATGTCACATAGAAATGTATTATCAGAAACCTGTAGAACTGCATAATGTGTACTGAGAATTCAGGTCTTGTTTACAACCTGTCTAAGAGTTTAACTGGTACTGTATGAAAAAAGAATAAGATTTCAGTCTTCTATGAGTCCTGAATAATATTTCCACTTTTACTTTTGAGGCAAATGGACGTTATATAGATTGTGGAAAGGTTATCTCACTTATAGTGCCATTTTGCAACTTTACAGGAGAGCTATTAAAAGTAGAACAAAGATTGTATTAAATAAAATTTTTGTTAGATTATGTGAATTTCGTAACTCACTAATTTAAAAATTGGTATTTATAATTACAATTTTTTATTTGAGTGTTTATTACTTTCAATTGCTTTGTTGTTTAGTTAGTGTATGTAGATCATTTATAGCTAAAAAAGAAATTAATTGAATAAGCAGCACATCACACCAAATCATCACTTCAAATCTCTTTTTTCATGCTGTCATTGCATGTTTGATTGTTTTTTATATTCAATAATACACAAATAACGTAAAATACCGACCTTGAGAGCAATGTATCTCAGAAAAGTGCACTAACATGCATATGAATAAAAATATGCATTTAGTCTTACTTCATTCTGCATTAGCAATATTGAATATTCATTAATGTGAATATGTGGAACAGTGTTTATCATATGTTTTCTTATAGTGCTGTTAAATTTCTTATTGACTAAGGAATATGAAATGTCGACACTGAATGCCTTTTTTACATTTAATTTTGTTGAATTGTTGCCTTGAAGTTTAATAAGTAAATTTCATTTCACCTACTGTGACATGCTAAAAAGACCGCAAATAATTAATAATTAGCAATTTATGTATGTCCTAACATGGACTGATTAAGCAATACACCTGATGGTGAGTTTATTGTGATTCAGCATCATAGCCTGTATGAAAAACTGATCAAATATACCTCAATTTTTCATGCAGGGTATGTTGTATGGCAGACTGGATTGCTAAAACAAAAAAAATTACTTCCAGTTCAAAACAGATGCATCAACTTTAATTTTATGGACTGTCGTTAATTACTAATAGCTTTGGCAAACTAAGGTTAACTTATGCTTTTATTAAGTCTTTCTAATAAGACTTTAACTTACCTTACTTCTTTGTCACCCAGATCAATGTTTGGAGCTATGCGGAGATGGCAACTTGGACAATTGTGGGGTGAAAGGCCAAGTGATAGTGTGCCTCTTATCCCGGGACAATGCGAGGGGGGAGCCTGCCTCTACTACGGGTGAGGGTTCACCGCTAGCTGTGGTGGGGCCGGCAGGAGATGTGAGGACCCCAAGAGATGGGCAGCCCCAGTCACCATTGCCAGCGCATTGGGAACAGAAAGTGACTTCTAGTGGACGGTAGGTGTATTTTTTAAATAATATACATACATACACATCGACACCTAATGGCGCACTTTGGCGTAAAGGCTATTTTTGGCTAAAATGATTAAATATACAGTTCTATTCAAAATTTTTAGCATCTAGGCAGTAAATAAAACCTATTGGATATTTTTGCTTTTCACAAATATAATGGTAAATGGCGTTTAGGACAAATAGGCAGTTAGGTGTCGATATATTCACGACCCCAACGGGATAGGTAGAAACTATCATTCGCCACCTGCAATGACCCTGACAAATCTCTCTTGCTTATAAACCATATTATCCACCTATATGAAATACATATTATTATTCTAATTCTAATAGACGCAACATTCATCAACAGACGACCCTTTAAATGGTCGGGTTATATTAGAAAAGTCATGTACTCCATTTTCCTTCCATTTTTATTTTATGTATGAGTAATATATACAAATTAAATAGTAATATGTTTTATAATTTTGTTACATAGTAATTGAAATGGCGTGAATGACGCTGGTACATCTATTCTTTATGAAGTGCCATTCGTTTTATTAATCTAATTTGATTTAAATTAATAATTAATTTATGTTAATGACATGTTTTTTTTTACTTTCAATAAGTGATTCTATGATTCTTATGTTGAATAAACAGATTTCGTTTTCATTTATTTCAACAGTCATATCAAGTCTTGTAAAAATCCCCTATTATATCTCTGTTTATCTTGCTCATGCTATTCCTTATTACAGACCGTATTACGTGAACCATGCCCAGCGCATCACCCAGTGGGAGAGGCCTGGGCCGCCGACCCCGCCATCGTCACCGGTGACTCCTCAAGAGCCAGCCACCTCCTGCTCCTCAGCGCCGGTGTCACCCAGTTCACCAGCGGAGCCCGATGTGGAGATTGGCAGCTCCATTTCTATGAGGTAAGGTAGTGGGATAGTTTGAGAATTGATGGTTCAGTGGTTGTAAATGAAATGTTTATTCAGCTGTCTTTCGTACTAGTGTACGTAGGAAGATATTGCCACAGAAAGGGTTGAAGCATGTGTGTATAATATACATTGTACATTCTCGTCCTGTAATCCCTGTGGGAACAGAACCTCGGAGGTTATAATATTTTTTAGGTCACTTTTTAGCATGAATATTGAGTTGTGATGTTATAAGGAAAGTTAGTGACAGGTTGCTACCCCATCTCCCAACAGATTCCATTGACCCCTAGTCCTTTAGTCGTAGTTGCTTTCCGGATGCTAAATGTTCCTCTGTAGGTATTCCATTGAATCAAGTTTGTATGTGGTGAGTAAACACACTCGTTATAGAAAAGTAGTTATCCAGGATTGAGGCAAAGGGAAATCTCTGAACTCTATCTACCCATATACTTTTAGTGAGAAGAGCTAGTCGTATTTATATCTATAGACTGAAGTTCCAAATTCGAAACCCAACTAGAGCATGTAACAGTGGAAATCTACCCTATTTAAATATCTACATTGTTTGTGTTATGATTTGTTTTCCTTATTGTTTTTGCTTGATAGGAAAT
Source organism: Leucoptera coffeella (assembly GCA_030578115.1). Taxonomy (NCBI): domain Eukaryota; kingdom Metazoa; phylum Arthropoda; class Insecta; order Lepidoptera; family Lyonetiidae; genus Leucoptera; species Leucoptera coffeella. The sequence continues at coordinate 15,494 of JAMBLF010001108.1, forward strand.
GAATACAAGGTGGTTGTCTATTGATATCGTTTGGAAGTTGGCGAAAGATATTCTATCTCATTATCGCTATATGGATATCTGATAAGGGTTGAATCATGTTGGTATGCTATTCTGGTTTTAATAAAATTTACAATTTCAGTATTGACAGATGGATACACAACCCTAATAACTCAACTTTGAATTAAGTTCGTAAATATATTATAGTATAGGTTAAATTATTTATTCCACATTTGTCATTCAGTTAATAGCTTATTATCCAATTAGAGTTACAAATTGTCTGTATTGATCTAGTCGTCATTTACATAATTCTAAATAGGGCAGTTTTCTAATACTTTTTAAGAAATATACTAAAGTAGTAACCAATGAGCCGAAATAATCTTCTGCAACCACTTGTTATTGTTTTATATCGATTGTCTTAGTCCTAGCTCTGCGTTTTAATATATTTTCCTTCTAAAGTCGAAATTTATATATTCGTTTACGTCGAAGTAAGTTTGATACATGTGAAAACTTGAGAATTTACTAAAGTCTTAGCTATAAGTTATGTTATTAGAATAACCACCTTTCTAAGAACTGTCTCAGACTGTCGTATAGATTGGTTTATATAGGCCAAGAACGTTCATTGATAAACGGAATATCGAAAAAGAAAACAATTAGTCATTGCAATAATAGTATTACAGACGCATTAGTCAATATTTGTAATAATACTTTGAATATTGTCGTGACCGAAACTATTGAATTTTACTTTCTCTGGATTGTGATGGTTAGTTAGTGATGCTTATTATGTTTGCTTGGTACTTGTCTTCAAGAGAATGGCAAGAAATAACTTTTGCTGTAAAGTCGTAAGATGAGACTAAGGAACTTGATGTCTTCATTGGTATTTCAGCCTATAGTATATAGTCACTCTTTGTAAAAATTCTCTGCATCTTTTACGGATTATAAGCGTGTTTGTTTTTAGATATTTTATCATAATAGGCTAGAAACGTTGATTATTCCCTTTTCACTTAATAATAATGAATAAATTTTTTTTTTTTTACACTACCATAACTAAAGTTTCCGTTTTTTGAGAGAATCGCGATTTTTATACATTTTACAAGAAAAACGGGACTTATTGCATTTATTTTGTAAACAAATCTTACCTTTGTTACCCGACGTTTCATATTGCAATTTCCTTGGCCATGTATCTGTCAAGTAACAAAGGCAATACTTTGTTTACAAAATATACGCAAGAAGTCCCGTTTTTCTCGTAAAATAAACGTCAATTCTTCGAACTCTTGAATTCTGTCCACCCTGCGTATGTAAGCCAGTTTCGGCCCACTGCCCGTGTGAACCCAATAAGCGAGCATCGCAAGTGATTTCGTAGTGTGAACCGGTTGTTTGTAGAAAGTGCTGTTTAGTCACAGATAAGTAATGGAGTGTGGGAATTCGATCTCTTTAATGAAAGTGTATTGTTTGGTAATTGTTAATTAATTTGTTCATGATAATGAGTAGTTGGGACCGGATCTGTGGCTAAGTAGATGCCTTTCGTAGTTCGTAATGGATGGCTTAATCTTGTTCATTTTAGTAGATAGATTGTTGTAATTATGTAGTAAAAAAAGATCATTTGATACGAGTACATGCATACACATCACGTCCGTTCCTCTAAAAATCTAGAATTCCAATTTATATCGATCCTGACTAACAACACTTCACCGACATTCATACACCTCATACACACTCAGTAGATATAGGTACTTCTAACGTCACCGTTTTTGCAATTTGTTCTTGTTATATTAATGAGCAAATTATGTGTATGGTGATTATATTATGGATTTCGTGGTAGTCTGAATTTGAATGATTACAACTCATAAAGTGATATATATGGTTAGCCATGTCATCGTGAACAGATATTATGTATTTATTATATCTATTCCGAGAAATAGGCAGGTTTTGTCACCATCGATTCTTACGCATATCGATACCTGACTGACATTGATGCATTTAGAAAACGATTATAATCATGCAGATGACTTTGACGTGTGTCCCACTCTACAATTATAGAGATATATTGATTGTTAATTTATTTACATGCCTAACTGTAACCTCTTATTGTAGAGCATACATACAAATACGTTACGTTTCCCTGTAGAGGGGTAGGCAGAGATCACAGATCTCAAGTTGTCGCGATTTGAAGCTGTACAGAAGTGTAAGAATTAACTTACCAAAACTTACGTATAGAACATATACAGATCAAATTGGAAATATTCTCAAGACGGGTGAACATAGTGTGCAGAACAGAAGAGCATGTATGAGAAGGTTAATGGGTGTGAGTGAAGCAAGAGAGCTTAATCTGAATCATTTCACGTGGGATAGACTCTGCCTCTCCCTTTGGGGACGTATAGGCGTGAATATGTATATTACCTAACCCTTAACACCTAAACTCTTGTTTTACTTAGTATAACTCAATGGCCGCTTCTCGGTAAACGCCCCCTGCTAGATGGACCGATGACTGAAAAAGGTCGCTGGTAGTGGTTGGCTGAGGGCCACGAGGGATCGTGTTTTGTAGCGTACTCTTGGGGAGGCCTACGTCCAGCAGTGGACTGACACAGGCTGATTGATTGATTGATTGATATATGTAGTTAGGTACGCAACAATAAAATAATGTTCTAAATTGTTGGTAAGTTGGTTCGAGGTGGCCATAGAATTACTATCTTCGCAATTGCGGAGATGGACACCAGAACCTCAGACTACCCCGAAAGGGTTAATGGTCGTGGACGCGTTTGTTTTTGTTTGTCTTTTTGTTGGTAGATAAAATTCCAAGGTTAAATACCTCCTTAACATACAAATGGGCGATGAACTTAATTACTTCTTATTGAACTCAATGTACTAACCGTGTTCTTGCTATTCCAGACCTGAACCCCAGCCGCAGACGGCGGTGCGCTCCCGCTCGGCGCCCACCAGCCCCTCGAGCGCTAGTTCGCCAGCCACGCCTTCCTCCCCGAGCTCCCCAGTCGCCTCTATCGCTGCCACTGACCTGCCACCTGGATACGGTGAGATAATAATATTTAGGACACTATTATCGTTTAAGTATCGTTTAAGACTTGTGTTAAGGGTACTAGTCAACGTATATTTAAGAAATGTATACTTATTATATATAGATAAATACATATATAGCATATATAATCAACAACCAGACTGGAAAGCAGAAGAAAAGCGTAGTTCCTAACTCTGCCTCCACCGTGAATCGAACCGACCTCACGATTAGCATTCAGATGCTTAACCGATCGCGCCACGGAGGTTGTCAAAATTATATGATACCAAAGCTTTTAATGTATGCGGATTGTGAGTGAGAGGGCTTGCAGAAGATATAGGCTAGATTCAATGGTAGACATTGAAATGTCTGACTTCCTCGAAAAATATTACATATTACTCTATTTAACCTTGTACTATTATCAAGCATAAATAGAATACTAGTATGTTGTGAAACTTGGTGTAAATTGAATCTATTGAGCTTTGGAATATACCTGACAACAACAACATGTTATTACCCAATTCACAGAATAACCAATGTCACGAGAATACCTGTAAGAGAATCACTTATATATTACCAAAAATACTGTAAGAATTACCAGCGCTGATATTACACCGTGGCCCGAACGGGTAACCGCCTCAACGCTAATCGTGAGGTCCTGGGCTCGAATCCCGGTGGAGGCAGAGTTAAAAACTACGCTGTTTTTCGGCTTTCCAGTCTGGTCGTTGATTACGTATGCTATATATGTATATATCTATATATTTTTTAAATATACGTTACCTAGTACCCTTAACACAAGTCTTAAATGTACTTAACAAGGGGCTAGTTCAATTGGTGTAATTATATCCAAATTACAATTACCATTATACTAAACATTTCTTTTAACATACATAGGTACTAATATTTTCTTCTACCCATCAGAAATGCGCACCACAGCCCAAGGCCAAGTGTACTTCTACAACACAAGCACGGGGTCTTCGACGTGGCACGACCCACGAGTCCCCCAGCACTTGAGGCACTGCGCGGTGGCTTCAGGGCCCCTCCCCCCTGGCTGGGAGATGCGCCGGTCCCCCTCCGGACGCCCCTACTTTGTGGACCACAATAATAGGACCACCCAGTTCACGGATCCTCGGTTGGCGTTGTCTACGCGTGTTGTGAGTATTGTAGCGTATAATATTTTTGATGGGGACGCATTTAAATGTCTAAAATTAAAAAACAAAATCAAATAACCTAATTTCAAAATACCTAAAATTCCAGAAGCGAGCCACTCTTATTATTGTTTATATAAACCATAAACAACTTAAGAAGAACATGAATAAACTGATCTACTCTTAAAAAAAATTGCAATATTATAGGTATTTTGATCATTACGTACCTATTCAAAATGTTGGTATATCAAAATGTTGGTGTTATAACTATAAACATTAGGTATTTAGACCAATACGTATTTTAATCTTAGATGTTCTGTACTTTAGGTATATTAAACCATCAGGTATTTTGAACTTAGGTTATTTGATGTTAGGTTTTTTAATTTTAGACATTTAGATACGTACCCATTTTTGATATTTCAATCAACATAGATCTAACGCATTTATACTTACGTGTTATGTTATGTTAATACAAATCATTTACACTTACCTGAATCAAACAACAAATATATTATTATGGTGTGTAATGATACGTGAATGGAAGTAAATGTTAGCTCAGTGTGACCAATCCGGCGATGGGTTAGCAACCTGTCTCCAATGTTCCATACGACAACTTAATGCTAATATTTAAGCTAAAAAGTGACCTAGGAGATACTCTCCGAGGTTCTCTCCACCCCATATGTCAGTAAAAGAAGTGTTTATGGAATGTAAGTAGAATGTTTTGAAAGATTGTTGAAAGGTATATGTCTCAAAAAAATAATATATAGGACATAATTACAATATGATGTAGGTACGGTAAAAATTAAGTATCTAAAGCCTACTTACCTTACTCTCCCATATTAAACACCCTCCTTTACCAGCAAAACCAACCATGTCCGGAGCCAGTACCGCAGCCAGGGTCGGCTCCAACACCAACAAGTCCACAGAGGAGGGACAGCGAGACAGAGCCTACAGACGACGCCCTACCCAAGTACAAGCGAGACCTCGCTGCTAAAGCAAGGCTGTTGAGGGCTGAACTTCAGGCTCTGCAGCCCCAGAGTGGACATTGCAGGATTGAGGTATTAAAACAAACGCTTATAGGGCCATTATACTCGTATCTTGTGGGATAGTTAGAGGTTCATGTAACCAGCTCTGGTTATAGTTTTAAGAGATTCGCGATTTATACTCGTGATTAACCCATTACCGCCCGCTGTACTCGCGTAGGTACACCTCTATTACTATTTATTTATGGAATTTTAACTATGGTAACTCTGAATTTATTTTATTATGTCAGAACTAGATTGCGTATTTAACAGATTGGAATTTTTATTTTGTAGGGTATTTGGAAATAATTGTTATTATTTTTAGTTTGTAATTCGAGTTTTGATCTTCAACAATAAGGTAAGATGTTTTATTGTTTTTTTATTATAAATCGTCAACTATTTGAATTATTTTGATGATGTTGTATATAACTATACTGTATTATTGCGTGTGGGGCTGTTACTATAACAAATTTTTGCTTCGTTTATTTTTCATGGCTCATTTTATTCCACTGTACTCGAACGAGTACAATGGGCACATCTGTACTATAATTATCTATATTTTTCCAGGTATTACGAATAACCTACAATGGCCAACCGCAGCGTTTTTACAAGCCAAAATAACTTTTTTGGACTTGAAGAAGCCGTTGACATGATAATGGCTGATGAAAATGATTTTGGATATGATGTGTTGGTAGTGCCACCAGATCCTGCTATTGTGACCGATGAAAAGGAAGGAAATGATGACGATTTGACTTATACAGCTCTTCCCAGGGACGTTCTAGGTACTGTCGAAGTGATTCCGCGTCGTCGTGATCACGATGTTTCAGACTGGGATGATAGTGATGATGAGCCGCTTGCCAATTCAATGCGACCTTCAAAACAATCTAGAATTCTTGTCACCAATGAACCAATATGGCGAAAAACTACCAGTTGTTACATGATTTACGGCTGTTAGGCTACAGATCAACAGGAACCATTAGGGAAAACAGAACAAAAAAATGCCCAGTAAAGGACGTAAAAACTATGAAGAAACAACCAAGGGCAGAATATGACTACAGGTTTGACACCAAAAATGAAATTACAATAGTACGATGGAAGGACAATAAATGTGGTCACAATGGGATCAAATTTTGATACTATAGAGCCCTTGGGTAAGATAAAAAGGTGGTGCAATATAAGAAAAAAAAAGTAGATGTTACAATTCCTAGATTGTTTGTGAATTATAACAAGGGAATGGGCGGTGTAGATCAAATGGACCAGTCCATCGGTCTTTACCGTGTATGTATTAGAGGTAAAAAATGGTGGTGGGTAATCTTTACTTACTTACTGGACATGGCCGTTTCAAATGCTTGGCGATTACATGTTCGACTTTACAAGAATAAAGGGGACGCGTACATGGATCAGTTATCTTTCAGGCGAACGATTGCGCGAGCATATCTTCAACCGACAAAGACGACTAGTCGTCCAGCGCCATCTGAAGTGATTGGTCTAGACCGTAAAAACAACGGACACAACCCAGAATGCATCGAAAACCAGCTTAGATGTGTCATTTGTCACAGCCAAGTTCGGTGGCGCTGCGAAACGCTATGTGTAGAACGGCCTTGCTTTGGACAGTTTCACCACTGAACCGCCCGTTGTACCCAGTTGAGTACACCCCTATAAATGTGAATCTATTTCGTTTTTTTTATTTTTTTTAATGTAAACCTAATATTTAGACCCTTTTGGTACTACTTTTAATAATAAAAAATAAAAAGCACACGTAGTTTCATTTTGGGCGTTAATGGGTTAATAAAACGGGACTTATCGCGTAAGTTTTTATATAATAAAGTTACCTTCATTAACCATTCGGCTACGTTGCAGCAGCCGTGACGGGCTGACATCTCCGATATTGTAGAAGCGGTCTATGGCCTCGTCTAATTAACGTGATGACTAGATAGTCGGTACTCAATGTGATAGGTGGTAAACCATGTCGCCATTTACAAGCATTGGGTTATTACCTGTTCGGAGAACAAGTAGGTTTCCTCAGGGTGTAATGTCTCACTGTAGTATTCGGCGCATTTCACAAATGTATTTTTTGGCGTAGATAAATAATATAACTGCATTTCCATTGGTGCATGCTCAAGTTTGAACCCTGTCCCAACAGATACAGAGTCAAGCCCCTTAACAACTGAGCTACTACTACTAATAATATCTTAATTGAGACATCCAGATCAATTATTCAATAGAATTCATAGACAATAATTGGATTACATAATACACAACACATAAAAATTCCATTCATTCAATTAAATAAATTCAAATATGACACCACACAGCTAGTTGTTCTAACCTCTACAGGTAAGTAAACACGTACATTCTTCCAGGTATCCCGCTCCGAAGTCCTAGAAGAATCCTATCGCCTCATAATGAAGTTACGGGGCAAGGAACTACGCAAACGTCTCCTGGTGAAGTTCCGAGGAGAAGAGGGGCTGGACTATGGTGGGGTGGCGAGGGAGTGGCTCCATCTACTGAGCAGAGAGCTGTTTAACCCCCAGTATGGGCTGTTTCAATATGCGAACGCTGGTGATGATCGATACGCGCTGCAGATCAATCCTGATTCGGGGGTGAGTAAAGAATGGATGTGTCCAGTTCTAGCTGATGTTTTGTACTGTTGTGGTTAAAGGTGAATAAGGGTAAATTGACGTTTTCATGGCTATTTACTCTTAGGGGTAGGCGTTGTCGTAATAATGTAAAGGAACTAGAAGAGGTATGTATAAAATAAATTGTCTAAATCGAGAGTACGTGCATGTAAGTGTATGTAAATATTAGAAAGTTAACATCTAAATAAAACTCTATAACTATTTACCTCAAAACACGTTGACCCGTGGCCCTACCAGAAACCGTCATTTCATCGGTGTTTTCCTTAATTTTTCATTTATGTACGTGGTGTCTTACGTACAGTTGCGGTGTTTCCAGTAGTAGACTAGCACAAACTGATTGAGGCAATCTTTATTCTAACCCAGCTTGGTACAACATACAAACAATACGTTTCACGTTTATGGTGACGGGGTAGTCAGAGGCTTGAAATTTCGATGGCATGTTAGGTATGGATCACTCGAAGTGTGCGTGTGTATGTGAAGTGCTTAGTACAATACTACCTCTTATCTATATAACCTATGTATCCCCCATCCAGGTGAACCCAGAGCACCTATCGTACTTCCAATTGGCCGGCCGTGTGTTGGGCGTGGCTCTGTTCCACGCGCACCAATTAGACGCGGCGTTCACGGCGCCCTTCTACCGGCAGCTGCTCGGCCGACCAATCACGTTGCGGGACATCAAGGACCAGGATCCGGAGCTGCACCGGTCGCTGTCTTGGATGCTGTGAGTGTCATATAAGTGGATGGGAGATAGCAACTTACTATATATGTAGCTATATATCCTGTGTTTATGTTCTATGTATGATAAATGTCTAGTGACTCGTATTAGCAGAGAAGCAAAAATAATGCCGTTATAGTGGTAGTACCAGCATGTCGTAGAAGCTTACTAGTGGTTTAAATAATCTTGGGAGCTACCTGTAACCAAGGTTCCATTTCAATATTTTTGCTAAAAGTGACCGAGATGATGTTATATCTCAAAAATCTGCTCACCCGGAAAGGGATTGAGACGTGAATGTATATGGGTGTAGGAGGCGAACGAATAACCCTTTGAAGTGTATATGTGTTAAATATACGTAGACGTACAATTAACACAAGACTTAAACCGGGGCTCGATCAATCGATATAATAGTGATATATAACGAATATGAGGTTAGACCGAACTGCTTTCTCATAGTATCTGTACTTCGTTCCCTCGTTATACTCATTTGTAAAATATTGCGTTTTATAACATTACCCTTTCCTATTTCAGTGAGAACAGCATAACGGGCGTAATAGACACCACATTCTCAGTAGAATGCTCCTCCTTCGGCGCCGTCAGAAGTGTAGAACTTCGACCCGGCGGCGCGAACGAGCCCGTAACCGACGCTAACAAACGCGAGTACGTACGCCTTTACGTCGCCCACAGGTTCACGCGCGGCGTCGAACGTCAATGGCTGGCCCTCCAAAAGGGATTGGCCGACGTTGTCCCCCCGCAGCTACTCAAACCCCTCTCCCCCCGCGATTTACAGCCTCTCCTCTCCGGGAGATCAGACCTGGATCCCGTGGATTGGAAGAAACACACCAGATTGAAACATGTGACCCCTGACGCACCAATCGTCGGCTGGTTCTGGGAGATTGTCCAGGAATTTGACGCGGAGATGCGAGCTAGGCTGCTCCAGTTCGTGACAGGGTCCAGAAGGGTACCGTTGGCAGGGTTTAAGGCGTTACAAGGGTCTACGGGGACTACGGCGCCCAGGTTGTTTACGTTGCATCTGGTGGCGGATGCGTCTCCGGATTCGCTGCCGAAAGCTCACACGTGCTTCAATAGACTGGATCTACCGCCCTACCCTAATAAAGAGAAGTTCCACGATAAACTCAAGCAGGCGGTGTTGGAAACTGCCGGCTTTGCAGTGGAATAACGAACTTTCAAAGTTCGAAAAGGTTTGTTTGGAATGCTTTGAAGGGTTGAATTTGTAGGTGTAAATAAAGTTGGGATACGCAACAAAATTAGTAAGGAAGGTAATTGATTGACATATCAAAGTTGTAGAAAGACTGATTGGGGTTGGATTGTACATGACAAAGCTTGTTACACGTTTATTAACGTTTCATTAAACATTTGCTAATTTTGCGATGTAAAAATGTCATATCTTTTACACATAATATATCTAAGTGTCTCTATGCTGTAGAATGATATATTTATCACTACAAAGTTGCCATCGTGCAAAATCATCATTTTTATTACAATTACTAAATACTATTGTCATCGTTTACTTATAGTATGGTGGCAAATGCTCAGGGTAGGTAATCAACCTATTTTGGACCCAAGCTAATTAATAACTATTTAACTGTTGATCAGATTGTGTTGGATAAATCGTTTCTTAGCTAAAACATTTTGTCCTATAGTTACATAGGCAATATAAGTTGCTTGAGGTCTTAAATAGATTGTTTGCCTACCTGATGTGGTCTGTAGACTAGTGGACATATCAAGAGATTTCACTTACAAATCTCAAAGTAAACAAAATGAATTAAACTTCTATGGTTGTACATAATATCAAATTTGTTGTATGCGAATTTTCTAGGCTAAGAGTTATATTTATTAATGGATTGATAAATAAATACTTAAGTAATTCTTAGACAACCTTGTATATAAATAATCTTGGTAGATTTAGTACGTAACTAAAAATTACTAATATTTTATACATAATATGTATGCACAATTAACTACGGAATTGTACAGATGTATCGTGTAGGTACAGTTTTAATGCAATGACAGTACATTCTTTTTATAATAATCAATAGTATATGCTTATATTTCGCAACCTTGAAAGAGATTTCATTATCATGACAAATCTCTCGTTTCACTCACATCCATTAACCATTTTATGTAAGCTTTCTATTCTTCACGCACAGTCGCTTTAAGAAGTAAACGTTCAATTTGCTATCGTTACGATTTTAGTACCTTCTCGTATCATACATTCAATGCTCATGTACTACACTTTCATTATACATATATTACTAGTATATAAAACACTTGATAGCAGTGCTAAAACAAAAATATTCATTTCACTATTGCAAAACAATGATTCTGCTAAATCTATTTCCAATACTCTATGTTAAATATGGGGTAACACCACTCAACTGCAATCACTAGTAAAAAGTGTTCCATAATACATTTTTTAATAGTTTTTTCAACATATGCTTTTGGCGTAGTATGAGATAATTACTTTTGTTTCGCTGGTTTTCAGAACTTTAATTTATAGATACATTAATTTCTATAAGTTGTACTGTTTATGCTATTGTAATATTAATACTATATTTATTCTATATTATTTATCCTTAAAGTAAACTATAATATTCTATATCAAAAATATAATCCACTTCATTGACATCAAATATTAATTTATCATTTCTTTTAAAAAGTTTGTAAATAAATCTAAAGCACAATCATGCTCAAATGTTATGTTAATATTAGTTTAAAAGTCCAGTGTATCATTGTTTGAAAGGGCTTCCATGTAACCTGTATATTTTAATTCAATTTTTAATAGTTGCTATGCGTAATGATGTTGTTATGAATATGTAGGAATTTTGTATCCAATCTTGTATCACATTGAGTATATGGAAAAAGTTATTTCGATGTGGCTTAATCACTAATTTCACTATTGCTGAGATATACACACTAAATGGAGAGTTTGGCATATAACTTACACTTCGTAGGTTTTCTAAGGAATAATTTCTACAGTTTTTTATCCAACAAAGCTACGAATTATGAGTTACATAATAATATACCTTCATTTTCATTATAACATCATTGTCAACATTATATAGTAAGAGTACAAAATCCGTTATGATTTAGTTTTAATATGTTTTAATTTACGTTTATTTCGATACCTGTTTGGTGCCTTATGTGTGCAGGAGAAGCAATAATGATTAACACTAACCGACATATTGGAATGTATAGATATGGGAAATGCTCAGTTAAAACCTGGTTGCTTACAATAACTATGAAACTGTAATTCTATTGGTTTTAGTTAATAAGAGATAGGTCGGACTTACTGCGTTCAATTTTAAACTTGAAAGCTAGTATTCTGTTGCACTCGGATCATAAGGGCCCTTAGTCCACTAATGAGTTTTAGCACAAAAGCATTTGAATATCAAATTAGTAATAATGTGAAGTTGGTAGTGGATGACCAAAAGTGTCAAAATTCACCATTAAAATCGGTAAGTGTCAAATTTCGCTTAACAATGGCAAAATATGTCAATTTTGCTAATCCACTACCAACTTCACACTATTACTAATCTGATATTGAACTGGTATTTTGCAACAAGCATTAGTGGACTAAGCCCTATGGTCTGATGCATGTTGAATCGGACCGCGTCCTTTAGTTCAGAGCCAGCTCATTAACGAGAATGAACAGAAAATTTACTTATGATTAATAACTAACGGGACTTATCGAGTAAGTTTTTATATAATAAAGTTACCTTTATTTACCCGACGTTTCGGCTACGTTGCAGCAGCCATGGTCACGGGCAGACTGGCAGACGGACTTTATTATATAAAAACTTACGCGATAAGTCCCGTTAGTTATTAATCATGAGTATAAATCGCTATAAATTTACTTATGTCAGTGCAGCTTATACTAAAACTAAATTATTACAGTTACATAGTGCGTTGTAACTATCTTGTGTTAGGACACCTCATTTGAACAGTGATTTTAACAATGCATCTAACCTGACGTATAATATAAGTTCATATTTGTTTGAACTGGATTGTGAGTTTTTGGTCCTTCGACTAATGCAGTGCAAGAATGAGCTTTATGTCAATGGCAAAAGGATGAAAGTCCTTGTTTTAGTTTTGGGTGACCACAAAAAATATATCAGTGAATCATGGTTTCAGCATGATCGGAATATCAAGAATGTGTGCCTTACCTGATTATTTGTAAGTTTGTAATGACTGTTAGTGATATGGAATAATTATATTTTATTAGTTAAGTATTATATGTAGGCATAAATTCTGTATTTAATTTGATATTATAATATTTTTCCACATTATTCTTGTTTTTCATTACCCTTTACTATAGTCTGGCTAACGAAAGTAGATACTGGATTATTTTGCAAACTTTTTATATATGACAACACTAAAGTGTTCCTACCATCGGATATTTACCCTACAATATGGGGTATTTTAAGTAGGAAGTACTTAGGAACAATTAATTCTAAAAAGGCAATTTTAAAACAAACTCATTTAAAACATTTTATAAAATGAGTTTTAAAAATTCGTACGTCTGCTAAAATTGTGTTAATCGAAAATAAGTTTCGTATGTACGTGTTGGATCATTTCAAGAGCTACAGTAAGCCTTACGTTGGTCTAATAAATAGCTTAGGTAATAAGGTACACTATATCTTAACTAATTAGGTAGAGAAAAACTTGGCAATTTTATTTTAAAGAAAATTAATTTGTATCTGTTTTCCGAAAATTTGGTAAAATCAGAATCAGTGTATGGTATTCCTATTTCTGACGCCGAAGATGGCGTGTTGTTGATGGTTCTTTATGGTTGACTTGCGTTCTTTATGGTTAGGTTAGTACGGTCAAAATGTCTTGATATTTTTTTATTTCAATTAAGTAAGTACATATTCGTTTTAATTATTTTTTGTTTGGTCTTTTTGTTCCTTTAATACGCTACAATGGAGTGACGTATCCGTGTGATGTTTGGTATGGAGTTAATAAAGAGATAATAAGTTATATAAGCTACTTTTAATCACGTAATAACGCGGACAAAATTGGAAGCATCCACTAGTAAAATAAAAATAAATGTCAAAGTGAGTTGTACCGCCTTTCCTTTTTATTTTAGGGTTGCAATGCTAATATATTTTAAATTTGCCGCGCTTTTTCAGTATCTACTTTCGTTAGCCAGACTATAGTCATGTCCTGTGTTGATTAGATATTAAATAAAATTTATTCATCTGGTCCGGTGTTCTGGTCATATGTATGAGTCGACTGAGGGAAAAGGGGTTACCCTACATAATTATTAATGATACGGTAGAATTCATCATAATTATCCCTAAATTATCACGTAACACCAAAACATTAGAGCTCGTTTCTAAACACCACTAACAGTAATATCAACCCATTGGATCATGTTATTTTTTTAAAATATTACATATGATTTTGTAGAAAAGACAATCACAAGAGAACAAGAAACACCACCATACACTGTGGTACTTAAACAATCAAAGCAATTCAGAAATGAATACACCTCGCAAGAGATAATGTTTGTGAAGGCATGATAACTTTATTGGGAAAATTGTAGTACATTGAAGGAATAAAACTATTATTTCCAATAAAAAAAAAACTTTAAAGCAAAAATAACTCCTAAGTTAGTAAGTATATGTAGTAAATAAGTTATTTTTCTTTTTTCATTTATAACAAGTAAACATTACAAGTTATTATTTCAAACCTTAACAAGCAATCTTCTATCATATTATTTATTTTTATAATTATGTAAAAGAATATATTTTGCACATTATAAACACTAAAACTTAGTCTGTGAAACTCTTTAGCGTAATCTGTGGTTTTACAATTCTCCGCATGAATTCCGCTTTTTATCTTTTTCACTCTTAACCTTAGAGTACCCGCCACATAAGGTGGCAGTAGCCAAACTTGGAACTAAATTTGACGTTTCCGCCATTGCGTGTTATTTTGTATGAAAGGTAAATTTAGTATTACCAGCGTTGTGTTTTTTGCCCACTCTTTGTAATTTTTATGTTTGTTAAGGGTGATTATAATAAATTGATTTCTGGAGTTTCTTGTTAGTTCTTCTCCAAGGGTCTCCGCTGAACTTCTTCTTCTCAATCGTTACGCTCTTATCAGAGCGGTCGTGGTCTTCATGACGTGGCATCTAGAGCAGCCGAAATGGTTGGTGAACTAACCTCGGTAAAAATATGTAAAGACAATGCTCAGTGCCATGTTTGAAATAATTTTTTCACATACATACATACACATCACGCCTGATTCCCTGTAGAGGGGTAGGCAGAGATCACGGATCCCCATTTGTCCCGATCCTGACAGACCACTTTCGCTTCATTGACATTCATACATTCTCTAATACACTCTCGGCGGTTATAGGTACTCCTAACGTCACCTTTCTTCAATATAGCGTCTATCTGACTGTTACATATATGTCTTATTAGGCCGGCCCCTACGTAACCGCCCTTCCACTTCACTCATATATATTCCTTTTGTCAATATATAGTTTTTTTAATTTGTACTTAGATCATAAAATAACTTTCAAAGAGAGCTTATGGTAGGGCCTATTTTGAATAAAAATATTTTGACTTTTGACTTTGGTATATTAATTTGTTTTATTTGAGTTTATAGCTCTGCAACCAAAGATCGTTACAAATGAAACCTCAATATAATGTATCGAGCCGTATGGCACAGTGAGTGCTAGTTTTGGCGTGTTTACTGGCAACACTGGATTACGCGACTGTGGCGACGCCTCCAACTGCCACCTTATGTGGCGGGTACTCTAAGTCAGCGTGTAGAGTACCCGCCACATAAGGTGGCAGTAGACAAACTTGGAACTAAATTTGACGTTTCCGCCATTGCGTGTTATTATGTATGAAAGGTAAATTTAGTATTACCAGCGTTGTGTTTTTTGCCCACTCTTTGTAATTTTTATGTTTGTTAAGGGTGATTATAATAAATTGATTTCTGGAGTTTCTTGTTAGTTCTTCTCCAAGGGTCTCCGCTGAACTTCTTCTTCTCAATCGTTACGCTCTTATCAGAGCGGTCGTGGTCTTCATGACGTGGCATCTTGAGCAGCCGAAATGGTTGGTGAACTAACCTCGGTAAAAATATGTAAAGACAATGCTCAGTGCCATGTTTGAAATAGTTTTTTTACATACATACATACACATCACGCCTGATTCCCTGTAGAGGGGTAGGCAGAGATCACGGATCCCCATTTGTCCCGATCCTGACAGACCACTTTCGCTTCATTGACATTCATACATTCTCTAATACACTCTCGGCGGTTATAGGTACTCCTAACGTCACCTTTTTTCAATATAGCGTCTATCTGACTGTTACATATATGTCTTATTAGGCCGGCCCCTACGTAACCGCCCTTCCACTTCACTCATATATATTCCTTTTGTCAATATATAGTTTTTTTAATTTGTACTTAGATCATAAAATAACTTTCAAAGAGAGCTTATGATAGGGCCGGGCCTATTTTGAATAAAAATATTTTGACTTTTGACTTTGGTATATTAATTTGTTTTATTTGAGTTTATAGCTCTGCAACCAAAGATCGTTACAAATGAAACCTCAATATAATGTATCGAGCCGTATGGCACAGTGAGTGCTAGTTTTGGCGTGTTTACTGGCAACACTGGATTACGCGACTGTGGCGACGCCTCCAACTGCCACCTTATGTGGCGGGTACTCTAAGAGCGAAACAGTTACAATGACAGTCGGTTAGCGCTAGAGTACCCGCCACATAAGGTGGCAGTAGCCAAACTTGGAACTAAATTTGACGTTTCCGCCATTGCGTGTTATTTTGTATGAAAGGTAAATTTAGTATTACCAGCGTTGTGTTTTTTGCCCACTCTTTGTAATTTTTATGTTTGTTAAGGGTGATTATAATAAATTGATTTCTGGAGTTTCTTGTTAGTTCTTCTCCAAGGGTCTCCGCTGAACTTCTTCTTCTCAATCGTTACGCTCTTATCAGAGCGGTCGTGGTCTTCATGACGTGGCATCTTGAGCAGCCGAAATGGTTGGTGAACTAACCTCGGTAAAAATATGTAAAGACAATGCTCAGTGCCATGTTTGAAATAGTTTTTTTTACATACATACATACACATCACGCCTGATTCCCTGTAGAGGGGTAGGCAGAGATCACGGATCCCCATTTGTCCCGATCCTGACAGACCACTTTCGCTTCATTGACATTCATACATTCTCTAATACACTCTCGGCGGTTATAGGTACTCCTAACGTCACCTTTTTTCAATATAGCGTCTATCTGACTGTTACATATATGTCTTATTAGGCCGGCCCCCACGTAACCGCCCTTCCACTTCACTCATATATATTCCTTTTGTCAATATATAGTTTTTTTAATTTGTACTTAGATCATAAAATAACTTTCAAAGAGAGCTTATGATAGGGCCTATTTTGAATAAAAATATTTTGACTTTGGTATATTAATTTGTTTTATTTGAGTTTATAGCTCTGCAACCAAAGATCGTTACAAATGAAACCTCAATATAATGTATCGAGCCGTATGGCACAGTGAGTGCTAGTTTTGGCGTGTTTACTGGCAACACTGGATTATGCGACTGTGGCGACGCCTCCAACTGCCACCTTATGTGGCGGGTACTCTAGTTTCGTAATGTTTTGATTTTTTATTTATTATCGCGAACGCAGCGCAGCGTACGGTCGCATTACCTTTGCATTTCAATTAATTGATTTGTAATTGTATTGCAATCGAAATATTGTGTAAACATTAGAATTGTGTAAATACAAAATCATACCAAATTAATATTTCATTACGAAGAAAATTCTACACTGGCTTATGCGGTAATTTCTAGTTATACAGTGACTACTGTGGTGATGATAAAGAAATAACAGTTGTGGTGTAATTGGTGTATTGTTGTGTTGTGATATATCTTCAAAATGCCTACGGGAGCCGTGTACCAGCCAACCACCGTGACTTACGAGCAGCAACCCTCAGATGAAAGGTGGAACTGCCCCATCAGCTACTTCTCACGTCGGGTGACGAGTAGTCTGAACAGAGCAGTGTGCATACGACTTGGTTTATGCCTTTTCGGAAGCACACTTTTCATTGTTGGTGAGTTACAACCTTTAAAATTACTATTTAATGCCTCGGAGTGGTAGTAAACTAGAACTGATTCAAACTTAGTTGCACAAAGCATGATAAAGGAATGAGTAAGTTTTTACTTAATGACCTTGTAGCGTGAAATATGTACAACTGTAACAAATATTGCTTATAAATCTACATGCATAGATATTCTTTATCTAGAGTATCCACTGTAAAAGTCAACAATAATATTTGTTTAGTTTTTTCTAGCATATTCTGGTAATAAATGTCATGTTTTTGATTGTACTCTTAGGTAATCTATTTTACTAGTAAATGGTTAATATTCACTTATAATAAATCTAGCATAATCAACTATAAACCACCACAAGGAAGTAACGACATAATACTTGCTTTGACAAAGAACAATAATTAACAAAATACAAAACTTTAATGATAATATCTACATGTCACAAAATCAATACATCATTCCTTGTAACTTAAAAAGTTAGATTTTGTATATAGAAATGTTCTAGAATGCTTATAAACAATAGGTAAATTTTGAATCTTGCTATGACATTCTCATAATTACCCTTTTATATCACAGTTATTCTAAACAATGTAATTGCATACACTTTCTATACTATACATATTAACTGCAGTTTTCAGGCATTCTTATAATTGTTATTTATAAAAATACATTAAAATATTTTTTTTAAAATAAGCGGCTGTAGCCCAGTAGGTAAGACCTCGGACTTCGTATTAGAAAGGTCCTCGGTTTGAATCGCGACTCTGGCATGTACCAATGAATGAAATTGAAATATGTGTTTTTCATTAACGTACATAATTTACAGTCGCTAACGGTGAGGGAAAACATTGTGAGGAAACCTGCCTATCCCGCAGGATAGGTAATAGTCAGTGCCTATATACGGCGATACGGTTCACTACCTATCACAATGGGTGCTGTCTATCTAGTGATATGCGGGCTTCAAATGACCCATACCAAACATGCCTTCAAAATTTCGGAGATGGGCATTCAAGCCTCTGACTACCTACCTACCCCGCCATAATAAAAAGGGAGTGTGTATACACAGGTTGTGAAGCCTATGTTACATTCCTAAATATGCTTGCATTATAATATAATAATATTTCATATTAATATGTAAGTACCTAACTTTATGTTAGTTTCTAGTCATTTTAATGTATTACCACTTTTTTACAAAACGTCTGTGTGTTTCTGAACTGTGTTTTTCTTGAGTAATAGATTGTTTTATTCTGCAATATTTACATTCTATATTCACCATTACCCCTAGAATTAATTGTTATATTAACATCCATCTTTGCTATTAGTCTTGTGCAATAAACATGCCTCAACAAACGTGTAGACAAAATTTAAAATTAGGCAAGGATATGCTGGCTACACTCTTCATCAGTTTATATGCAACTGTCTGTCTGTTTTATTTATTTATTTAGCACCACCATAAAATCAACATACAATATGTATTTTTATTCAATATTATTTCAATTAAGTAATAGCAGTAATTTTTAAACTAATAATTTATATTATAATTAGCAAATACATTAGGGATTTCCCTGTAAAGTATGTTACCTTGTTATGAATAAATAAATAAATATAAGTAACACAGTACTTTCAAAGTTGAGATATATTTATCAGTTGCAGTGGACGTCTTACAACTATGACTCTACCTTCCTATTTTATTATTGGGAAGAACTTTTAAGAATAGCAAAGGACATAATGGTTAACAACCTTAAAGTGATTAATTGAATGAAATAATACGGCTTTATAATTAAACTTTTGGCTTAGTTTTTATCTAACTTCTGTCCACTCCTTTGCATATACTTTATACTGCATACATTAAATTAACAATATGCAAATTCTATTGTCTACAAATCTTATTGTTTATTTATGAGTTAGTCATAGTACAAAAGCTGCATACATCTTTAGTATGCAAATAAGTAATCTTAAACTTTCACAATGCAATGAACTTTCCACCAATCTGCCAGTGGGTGCATGAATAAATTGAATCCACTCTCGTGGGCAGTGAAAGTGTGGCTTAATAACTAATTTTGCCCACAAATAAAGCAACATGTTGACAGGCTGTTTGGCGTTGGTGCCTTTGCCTTCACTTTTGTGTTAATAAAATCAATTAGTAACTGTCAAGTTGACATTGCTATTTATTTTATTTTGAAAATGTTAATGTAGGTTAATGCTTGATAATTTGTGTACTTTTCTTTTACTTTTAACATTCTATTAATTGATTGGTCATATTTTTTTATAAGGATTGAGTTTTTTTAATGAATATTTTTTTACATTTAGTAGGTTTATAAAAAGTCTTAATATAAATCTGACTTATTCATTAGGTAATGACTAATGATTCATATGACTAACACTAATAATTTAAACACAGGTAATTAATGAACATAGGTAATTAATATGATTTAATAATAAACACCATTTAAAAATGAAATATATCATGCCTCATTATTTGCTTATGTAAAATGCTATTAAAAAGTGAATGAGTATAGTAATTAACATGTTAGTCAGACGTCCATAGCAATGCAGAATATTTTATTACTCATACTCAGGTGGTATCATACTTTGATGTATATTTTTGAATCCTTCACTAAATCCATTGCGTTACATTCACTTTTTACATACACACATTAGTTACTCATTCTTTTGAGATAGATAGAACCTTGTCAATGATAGTATCAACTTTAGGGTTCCATGCTTTTGTTAACCCTTATTCTAATGAATAATACATACTCTTAATCCTAGCCTTGTTAAATAACAAAGCTAAATAGATACTAATAACTAGATTGATTACTATCATTTGTAGTCCGGAATAATAACCTAAATGCCTAAATACAGGTAGTCATTTTGTAATGAATGTGACAATTTTATCATTAACCTTCCTCGTCGTGGACGTTAATAGAATGCTAACTAGCTGTCTTTCTTTCCTTTATAGCCTAGCCTGGAATCTAATACTCCAGTTCTATTAATTAATCACCAATAACTATTCAATGTCATAACAACCCCAAGCACTGAAAGACTAAGTAAAATAAGTCTGCAAACTTCAGTCCACCCTGTAAGCAATAAAGGACGCGATATGCCAGTGAGTGCACAACGGAAGTTCCCTTGAGTCGGCCATGTTGGCGGAAGCGCACCGTTCGTGACCGTACTCGGAGACAATGCCGGGCTTTTGTCAGGCCGCGACGCGATCACAATGCACTACTTACTTGTGACGTCATTAATGTACCGAGAGTTACAACATACATATATAAACATTACGTCTGAATCCCGAAAGAGAGGTAGGCAGTGTCCATTGATTGCTATTTGTATCGATTCGATATCTAAGAAATCGCTTCCGCTTCATTCACAATTATATGCCTGAAACTCATTTGGTTATAAGTGCTTCTAAGCCCTTTTTACGGGTTATATCTTACATACATACGCACATAAACGTTTCGTTCATTTCCCTAAATAGGGGTAGGCAGTGTCCATTGATCACTTTTCGCGATCCTGCCTAACTAACTACTTTCGCTTCATTCATATTTATACTCCTAAAACTTACTCGGTTATACGTACATAGTTACTTCTAAGCCCTTTTTCAATATGTCGTCTATCTGACTGTATGGTATACAAATACATTCATATAATAATACATGAATACGAAGTGGTTTCCCAAGTCGTCCTGTCCCAGACTAGCACGGGACCAGAATGCCAACTAGCTGCCGTTCTTCCCGGCATGTTGTAGGAGGCGACTAATGGACTAGGTTTCAATGGAATTTATTGGACGATGGACTAGCAATCTATCACCAATGTACCATTATGACAACGAAACCCCAATATTGTAAAAAGCGACCTGTGTTATATCTCCGAGGTGTTATGTTAGATTAAAGGATGTGTATGTATGTAGGTTGCCAAAATCCGGAACACAGGCATTCATTCTTTTACCACACTTCCTCTTATGAAAATATGACGTGTTTATCTATATATTGATTTAATTCATACAGTTAAGATCGGCAGCTAGTTAGCATTCTTTATACGTCCTAGATTATCACTATTGATAATATTCATGATTAATAACTAGCGGGACTTATCGCGTATGTTTTCATATAACTAATAAAGTCACAATGACTATGGCTGCTGCAACGTAGCCGAAACGTAGGGTTAATAAAGGTAACTTTATTATATGAAAACATACGCGATAAGTCCCGCTAGTTATTAATCATGAGTATAAATCGCGAATCTCTAAAAACTATTATTGATAATATTGTCACGTTCATCACAAAGGAAACCTAACCTTTGATAACGGTAACTAATAACCGACTCGGTATAACGGGTTACTAAGTCAACATGGCATTTCACGACTTAGTACCTATTGGGAGTGGTTAGAAGTATTACGCTCATGGAGTGTAATGGTGTTTTTATTGTACACAACACAAGTCTTAAATGGACTTACCAAGGGGATAGTTCAATTTGTGTTATGGTGTCCATAATATAATATTATTTCGCTATTCACTTTTTATATCCAACGTAATAGTTAGTTATAACTAGATTTGGAATAATCGGAAGTTTTCGTGGTGATATTGCGGAAATGTAATAGATAAACAGGACCCAATGTGAATTATGCCATCTTGTACAGGCACTGACTATTGACTATCCAGAAGAAATGGCAGGCTTGTACAATGCTTTCTCATTGTAGACGTGATATTTGGCTTAAATTTGGTTTAAATGACGGCAGTAAAGCGTGGTTCCACTAAACCTCATTTAAATTGTAAAATTATAAATCTTTAACTAGTTATTAACTAACGTACAAATTCTGACTGAAACCCTAGTTCCCAAGACGAAATTCGTCTCTTTCGCTAATATACTAACTACCCACTTCTCATTATTACTGAAGTGTTATTGAACTACGATTGTGCTAAGATACATTAATAGACTTGGACCCCTGTTAACTCCTTTGCATATTATAGTCGTGATGCTTCATTTTGTAGGTATGTTGATCGATTGAAAGTTTATCTTAGTTTGTTTACCTGTATTCAACCTCTGATCAAGGTCGCTAGATTGCAGCATCCATCAATGTCTTTATATTCTTATAAGTATGTTTACTCGACTGTCTGGTACTTAAATAGAATGATAACTAGCTGTCTTTCTTCCAAGCACGTCTTAAAAGGCTAAAGGACTAGGGGTGAATGTAATCTAGTTATTGGAAGATGTTCCATATGACATACACTTCGTTTCTCGATATATTATAGGAGTGGATTGTAGATAAATATTATTAGTTGATAACAATAACTATTCAATATTACCAATCATAATATCACTATCCCGATATTTATACTATAGTTTTATGCTATTATATATAGGGGATCTCTTTAGTTACAGAGATAACTAAAACTATTTTTTCCGAGATTCTGTTTACATCGAAAGGGATGAAAGGGCGTGAATATATTTATGTTAACACACTAGATTGCTTACTTGAGTTAAACTATCAAGCACGATTTAATATTAAAAAAAATATCATAAAATAGTTCTTATGAAAAAAAAAGATCTTATGAAAAAATATAGTTATAGTTACATTACCACACTCTTACATTCAGTTTCAAATTTAAATCTAAATTCTATACAATTTAATAATAACTAAGTAGTAAACTTTTCTGTGTGTGTAAATTGCTACATACATACATAGTATAATGGTCGTGGATAATCTAAAATTCATTTAATAGACTGTCTCACCTTGAAAGTTAGTACTATTTTTCAACCTCATTTCTATGCAATGGAATTGAAACCATATCGAATTGATAAATGCACATTTACATGCTTATTTCGAGCTAGTCTAAGACTTATATGGAGATATTAGCTGCTAGAGGGGTAGGCAGAGATCACGGATCAACATTTGACCCGATACTGACAGACCAATTTCGCTTCATTGACACTCATACACACTCGGCGGTTATAGGTACTCGTAACGTCACCTTTTTTCAATATAGCGTCTATCTGACTGTCATATGTCTTATTGGGCCGGTTTTATATATTTTTCTTTGATCTCTGCCTAACCCTCTACAAGGAATCAGGCGTGATGTGTATGCATGTATTAGATGCTATTCTTATGTAATCCAATTTTGTCATATAACATTTTTCCTTCACTCCAAAATTCACATCTTTGGTATCAGAGTTAAGAGTCATACAAATATAAAAAGAATGCTAACTAGCTGCCCTTCTTCTCGGCATGTCGTAGAAGGCGATTAAAAGACTAGGGGTGACTGGAATCTTGTGCGATGGGCTAGCAACCTGTCACCAATGTTCCATATAAAATAGAGAGCCCAATATTCATGCTAAAATGTGACCTAGGAGTTATTATAGTATCTCCGAGGTTCTTTCCACCCCGAAAAATTAAAGAACGTGAATATGTATGCTAATGCAAACTATGGATTAACTATTACTATTATAGGAATTATTAGATAATGCGTAAATTATCAATGACTAATTTATAATCAACCAAGTTAAGAAGTAATTAAGTTCATCGCCCATTTGAATGTTAAGTAGGTATTTAACCTTGGAATTTTATCTACCAAAAAAAAGACAAACAAAAACAACGCGTCCACGACCATTAACCCTTTCAGGTAGTCAGAGATTCGGGTGTCCATATCCGCAATTGCAAAGGTAGTAATTCTATGGACACCTCGAACCCACTTACCTACAATTTAGAACATTATTTTATTGTTGCGTATCTAACTATATCAATCAATCAGCCTATGTCAGTCCACTGCTGGACGTAGGCCTCCTCAAGGTAACGCCACAAAACACGATCACTCGTGGCCCTCAGCCAACCACTACCAGCGACCTTTTCAGGTCATCGGTCCATCTAGCAGGGAGTCTAGACTACGTAGTGTATCTATATACCTATGTGTAAAATACTCGTAGACTATATTAAAAATGTATATGGTACATGGAAAATATATAACTATGTAAGTAAAATTCCCTCAGGATAGGTAATAGTTAGTGCCTATATACGGCGATACGGTTCACTACGCTTCGAATAATCCATACCTAAAATGCCTTCGAAATTTCGGAGATGGGCATTCAAGCCTCTGACTACCCCGCCATAATAAAAACGGGAGTGTGTATACACAAGTCGTGAAGCGTATGTTATGTGTAAAATATGAATCTGTCACGGTCAAAAAATCAACTAAATGTAACTTTTTACTTACTTTTTACTTTAACTATACCTTTAACTCAACACGGTCACTAAACTCTGGTAACCCCGAAAGGAACACAGTCGTGAATGCAACAATGGCGAGGAAGTGTGCGTAGGATATCTGGCAACGTCGTCCGGTGACTAAACCGCGATGACTCATCGGCCAATGACGTTGAAGCTCTTGGTTAGATGCGACTAAGAGATGGGGGTACTATGGTATAGTTGCGATACTAGGGTGATGTTAGGAGCTATAGCTGACGAGTGTGTGTGTGGAGATGAAGAGGTTTGCTAGGAACGAGAAAAAATTGAGCTGTGATAAGAATGTTGTTGTTGGATATATGACTATTATGGGATTATATTACTATTATTTACACTAACTATATTAAAAAAAGGTGACGTTAGGAGTACTTATAACCGCCGAGTGTGTATGAGAAGATGTATGATTGTCAATGAAGCGAAAGTGGTCTGTTGGGATCGGGACAAATGTGGATCCGTGAGCTTTGCCTACCTACTTTCGGAATCAGGCGTGATGTGTATGTATACATGTATGTACTATTATGATACGCTTCATTTGTTAAAGAAAACGTAAATAAATTTTGCTAAATAATACTAAAGTCGTAATAGGTAATCGTTTACCCATTTTTTAACCTAAAATATAACTAATCTACATACTTACATACTTATTACTAATTATATGTGTCATGGATGGACACCTTAAACCTACTTATTCTTAGTATAGACATAAATCAGTTTCCATATATACGACAAAATAGTACGCCACCTGTCATATTTGTTGTTGACTATACAATAATTTATAGGTAAACAATAAAATTAACTCAATAAGTATGTTAAATATGACTTAAATTATTAGTTAAGTACATACAAACTTAATCCGATTAACTATTTTATAATTGATACTTCATATATTACTCATATATAGTTCTTATATTCATATTATCTGTATAATTCATACATTATGTATGTAAAGGCTCATCTGCGAAGTAAATCGTTATAGTGGTCTCGATAACCGGTCTTCGAAGTGGCTCTCGGGCTCATTGCTCGCCGATGTTACAAACCGTGGTCACGGCTTAGCCCAATCGATAGAGGAAGGAAGTTTAAATGGCGACGGATATTGGTTTGATGGAAGGGTTGTTTGGATATTAATGAGGCTATGGTTTGTAATTTGAATAGAATGTGACTAGGTTTTTATGGTATGTTGTGTGTAGTGATTTAGAGGTTTTATTTGGTTATTTTAGGATATTGATAATAATCACCTGTATTCCTAAATTATATAAGGAGTTATCTGCTGTTTTTTCATAATAAATCACGAAAGATATTTGGGATTCTTTAGTTTTGTCTCCAGTAAAAGTAGTTATTTCTGTGTTAGATAACTACTAGCTAGACTGTTAGATAACTTACAGCACAGTTGGTGATCCCATGGCTCTTAATAGACAGTAACATATGTATTTTTAGAAATAATATGGTTTCCTCACGGTGTTTGCCCTATCAAAACTCGTAAGTACTTAAAATAATGCTCGAAATCTAATTATAACCGCACCCACCCACAACTATGTTTACTATGGTGTTGCTTACAGGATTGTTAGTTATTCATATATTATTTAAAATGGAATAGTTATATAAACTTTACAATATTTTGGGCACAAAATTTGTAGCTAATCTTTATAATTATTACTGCGAATAATTATAATAACTAACATCAAAATAATTATTTAAATATACACTTAAAAACACCAACATTTAATTGAAGGCTTAAAATTTTATACTGTCATACCATATATGTACACCAACTATACCATACCTAAATCGTCAGCCATATTAGATACATCGTCAGCCACATTAGATCCCTTTCTTCAATAACTCGCCTATCTATTCAGCGTGACTGTTACGCAATTATAGTTGTTACCTCACGAATTCTAGGCGCTGATGCGAGTAAAAAACGGACTTGCCTAATGGCTACCTACTACAAACCACGAGGTTGTGACTCATAGTAGGTAGTACTGAAGTGATATTTCCGTTTATATCAGTCTATATTATTGCTAAGGAAAGATATATCGATCGAGTTTTGCATTATTATCGAGGTTATGATGGTAATGGTAAGGAATATGGGTGATACACATTATATTAACTTTTACGTATTAATTAACATTACATACATATCACGCCGGTTTCCATGTCAAGAGCTTGGCAGAGATTACAAATCCCTACCATTCTTCTTAAGACGGGTATACGTATTGTGAAGAACAGAAGAGCATGTACGACAAAGGCTGATGTGAGTGAAGCAAGAGAGATTTGACAGGATCGTTTCTGGTGGCGATCGATAGTCTGCCTATCCCGTTGGCGATGTAGAATGGTGAATATAATATGTATGTATGTTGAATGTCAATGAAGCGAACATGGTTTGTCAGGATCGAGACAAATGGGAATCTGTGATCTCTGCTTACCCCTCTGTAGAGTAAAGCGCGATGTGGTGTATTGGTGATACAGTGTACGCCTATTCAAGTTGCCTTTTACGGGAAGAAAGGTAGTTGTCAGCATTCTATTTACGACCCAGACTATTCTAGTTACCTATTCTATTTACGTTCAGCACTCAACGTGTAGTTATTGTGGGATGAAAATTAAATGTTAGCTCGTTAACTAAAGTCTTTCTTCGGGCCTAAGTCTACTAATACGTTTTAACAAAATTATAGTTCGATATCACTTCCGTAACGGTGTGTAATTGGTGTGAATAGCCAAAGTGACATTTTTAAGGCGAATTTTGACACTTTCTGTTATTTATGATAAAATTTGACGCTTTTGCTAAACCACTAACAATTTTACACCATTACTGACGTAGGTACTATTGAACTACGATTTTGCTTAAACCCATTGATAGACTTGGGCGCCTGGTATGTCGTAAGAGGTAACTATTGGAAATCTATTAGGTGATTGAGAGGTTTTTAAAGGAATTTGTTATCAATATTACACATTAATGTCATCACACCGATAGTTATGCTACAAGTCTCCCACAAAATGTGTATCCGGGTTTCTGTCCATCCCAAATGGAATTAAAACACGTGATTATACATATGAGTCAGACAAGCACGAGTTTAAAAATTAATTAGTTTAAAGAACAAAATAGTTAAAATCTAATTTAAAAACTAGGTACACCTATCATATACAGACCACTAATTAAGTACTAAATCAATCTCCCAAATAGGTTTTTAATTGAAGGTTGTAAACTAGTCTGGTCACGTTCATGTCACGTGATTGCCACTAACAATGGGCTCAACGGAAACTAAGTAAAGTACCTATCTACATACATAGACATATTAGAACTACCTTCTACCGCCGAGTGTGTATGAGGATGTAGTCATGATCGCGGAAATTGAGGGTTCGTGATCTCTGCCGACCTCTCTGGGGAAACGGGTGGGATGTGTAGTGTGTATGTACCTCTGTGCTATGTAAGAAGAAATCTTATACATTAGAGACAAAAAACTTAGTTATTTTAGATTTATAATAACGATAGTGGGAGAAAGATATAAATCCGCAATTATTGTTGATAGCACACTAAGCTCAATCTTATCTAGTAAAAACCCTCAGTCCTTTAGTCGCCTTTTACAGCATGCCTGAAATAAAACCATTAACTAATTGATTACATTCCAAACAAGAGAAGAAGCAGATTGCTAGCCCATCAAATAAAACATTCATCTTAGACCGTACCACTTTAAATTCTATTTTCGTTACAGACTAACTAGTATGTTATACTACAGAGTACCTACCTAAATTAGACTTACGCTTCACGACTTGTGTATACACACTCCCTTTTTATTACGGCGGGTTGTCAGAGGCTTGAGTGCCCATCATCGAAATTTCGAAGGCATATCAACCTAACATGTACTACCTAAAATTGTAAACTAAAAGACATTGTCACCAAAAAGGTTGACAGCCTTTTTGGCTTTCCTAAAAAAGTGTAACCTCATTTCTAACCAAAGAGGTAATTTGAAGAATTGAATAGTTCCAAGAAAGTTGGATACAATGGGACATGACCAATAGTGGTGTGAAGTGTTTGTCGATACTTGTAAATGATAGAGGGTTTGATGTGTTTAGATATTTAAATATCGACTTCGAAATTTGAATATAATACATTATTATTATGCAAAAGATACAGTAAAAAACATCGTTACATTATTAAAAATACCTTTGAAATTAACTGTGAATTCATTAGTCTATTTTTCTTTTGCAATTATTATACTATACCCCTACTACTGCTTGATATAATTGAAAAAATACTTACGATTTATCGCCTCGACAATTTGCAATTGCATTTATTTATTCTAGTTAGGAAACAATGCTTAAACTTGAACAGACTGCATTACTCAACCATCGACTTTCATCGACACGTGCGATTAGTAATAGCAATGACGTAATTTCTATTTATTTTACCTTATGACTTGTGTTTCCGAGAAATAATTGTCTGGGACGTAAATATCAAAATTTCTTAGAAAATTTGGTAGGAGGTGACTAAGAGTTGTGAGAGTAATTCAAAACTATTTGGTCATACGCATCACAAACTGTCATTAATATATGTAATATATAATGCTAAGTATATCGGTATCCAATCTACATAGATCCTGTAATCTATACGTACGTAGTGTGAAGAACAGAAGAGTATGTATGAGAAGGTTCACACCCATTAACCTTCTCATACATGCTCTTCTGTGTGTGTGTGTGCAATAGTAATTTGTCAGGAACGTTCCAGGTGGCGATCAATAGTGATTACTTATTCCCTTAGCCGTAAATATATGTATGCATTGTGTAATCTATCGATAATCCTGATGCAACGTGCCCATGCCTAACCGCAGTTGCGTAGGCTGTCATTGTAGCATAACGACGGCGAAAGGCTGACGAAAGTGGCCGTTTCGCTGCCCACCTTTCAGGCCCACGATATCCGTTTGAAGTGATACCTTGGCTATAACGGTATGGGTGTGTCACTAAGAAAAACGTTTTAATATTTTTTTTTTTCTCCATAAATGTACGTCACCCTACAGGTAACCTTTCGGTGACGTACTAATTAAAAGGTTATAATTATTGGCAATGCAATGCATTCTACAATAAAATTAATTAAAATATGTGATTAACTGGAATTAAATTTAATAAACATAATATTATAATAATAACAAATATTATTATTATATTATTCGAATATTACGGTGAGGGACAACATCGTGAGGAAACCTACCTGTTTCCCGAACAGGTAATAGTCAGTGCTTGTAAATGGCGACATGACTTACCACCTGTCGCATTGACTACTGACTATCTGGTCAACACGTGAGTTCGAGGTGGCCATAAACCACCTTCGCAATTGTGGAGATGGAAACCTGAACCTCTGACTACCCCGAATGGGTTAATGGTCGTGAACGCGTTTGTTTATATACACACGCCTGTAACTTGTAGCGCAGGTAGAGCAAGGTGACTCTCAATAACTCAGGCATGGAAGATGTATAAAGGGTTCACAAATATAATATAACTAGCGACCCGCTCCGGCTTCGCACGGGTATAAAATATATAGCCTACTCCACTGATAATAGATAGATTATACATATAAACCTTCCCCTTGAATCACTCTATCTATTAAAAAAAACCGCATCAAAATCCGTTGCGTAGTTTCAACGTAGTTTCAACAAAGGGACATATGGACAGAGAAAGCGACTTTGTTTTATACTATATAGTGATAGGTACGGTAACCGACTGGAAACTGTACCAATAGTTAGACGTTCGATATTGCCTGTATCTGTTTAGTAAAATGCTTTATCATCGTTCCAGGTTTGGTCTTTAGTTGGAAAGAAAGAAATGGAAATCTATTAAGTAATGAAGAAAATGGAAAACAGTTTATTTAATTCTTAAAAAAATTCTTATTCAAATAAAAAAAATTATTCGACGTAGCTCAGTTGTTTGTATGTATGATAAAGTAACATAGAGGCCGGCCCAATAAGACATATGAGAGTCAGATAGACGCTATATTGATAAGGGGTGACGTTAAAAGTACCTATAACCGCCGAGTGTGTATGAGGAGGTGTATGAGTATCAATGAAGCAAAAATGATCCGTCAGGATCGTGACAAATGGGAATCCGTCTGTCTAGCTTACAGGGAATCAGGCGTGATCTGTATGTATGTATGTAAAAATGGCGAAATTAGTCACTTAACCAACTTAACACTATTACTGATCTGATATTGAATTGTTATTTTGCAAAAAGCGTCCGTAGTTACTTAGTTGAAACTACATAACATAAAAACATACGCTTCACGACTTGTGTATACACACTCACTTTTTTATTATGGCGGGGTAGTCCTCTGCTTGAA
This sequence comes from Leucoptera coffeella, assembly GCA_030578115.1. Classification (NCBI taxonomy): domain Eukaryota; kingdom Metazoa; phylum Arthropoda; class Insecta; order Lepidoptera; family Lyonetiidae; genus Leucoptera; species Leucoptera coffeella. The sequence goes on from JAMBLF010001108.1 coordinate 46,694, forward strand.
TTCCCATCTCCGAAATTTCGAAGGCATGTTAGGTATGGGTCATTCGAAGCCCGCGTATCACTAGATAGACAGCACCCAACGTGATAGGTAGTGAACCGTATCGCCGTATATAGGCACTTGAAACTACGTATGTTGCAATAATTGTGTATGTATGCAAATCCTCATGATTATTGTTCTACCACATTGTGGAAACTCGTTCGTTTCATTGCATACACAGTCTTCCGCAAAAGGCGTCTGAGCTAGTGACCTTTATCGTGTTTTGCTTCAATCTGTGTAAACGTCATCTCAAGTGTCACCTTGATACATAGGTATTTGTGTTTTAAGTATTGAGGATTGGTAGAATCGTGAGGTAATAAATAATAATCTTGTGTAGGTTTTAAAAGATAGAATATTTATACAAGTACAAGTTTATACCAGACAATTGATACTGTATATCTGGTGACAGGAACAACAAAATCTACAGTCACTTACGGTGAGGGAAAACATCGTGAGGAAACCTGCCTATCCAGAGGGATAGGTAATAGCCAGTGCCTATATACGGCGATAAGGTTCACTACCTATCACGTTGGGTGCTGTCTAGCTAGTGAAACGCGGGCTTTAAGTGACCCATACCTAACGTGACTTCGAAATTTCGGAGATGCACCTCTGCCTCTGACTACCCCGCTACCGTAAAAAAGGGAGTGTGTATACACAAGTCGTGAAGCGTATGTTTTATGTGACGAACAACAAAATTTGTGTAAAGTATGACGTCTGGAATTTAAACAAAATTTTGACAAAAACGACAATGTTAGTTAATATATCTTTAATAGCTGTGATTAAGGTAGTATTTTCGACGTTTTGTCCACTGAAAACGGTACCGATGAGAGTATTAAAAAACCCTATATCCCTTAATCTCTTTTGACATGACGATTCCAACAAGTAAATGAAAATAAAGCCTAGTTATTGTACAGTCAACTAAAAGTGCAGTACCAGTAACTTTTTATAAGGTTTAAGTTTATAAGAACAAAACACAATATTTTACATTTTAAAACTGGCGCCACTATGCATTGTCATGATCACTATACGTTCGCGTGCTTCGTAATAAAAAATATTGTATTTTGTTCTTATAAACTTAAACCTTATAAAAAGTTACTGGGGCTGCACTTTTAGCGCTGTCTGTACGTAACGACAATACGCAAACGAGTATGCGTCATTGTGATTCTCTTAGAAATCCACACCACAAAGAAACCTTAGTACTTGGGATTCCGGTGTGATTGCTAAGTATTAGTACTTATTATTCTGTATGTACTAGGTACCCGTATCGAGTACTCGACGATCGGTGTAATGTCACCAGGGCTAACCACGTGTAATATGATACTTGGGTGGTTACACGAGGGCACGATTTATACATATGTGACCGTAGGCTTTAAGATCTTTAACTGTTGTACAAATACTGCAAAGATTATTTTACCTAGTGGGGCAGGCATATGTTCGAGACTATCTCTGTAATTGTGAAGATTCTATAATATATATGTTACCTGCGAAACCCGATTTCAGGACCAACTACACGCGTTCTTCCTTTCTTCCTACACGCGTTAGGATTAACTAGTATAACCTAGGACAAACTAGATCATCCTGATATAAATACGAACATTCCAGGACAAACTAGTTTGACCTAGCCTTAGCATCATAAAATACCTAGAAAGCCAAAATAAATATATAAAATGAATAAAACGTAACTGGAAAATAATAGTTTGTCTCTAGGGTACCTAAGTTATACCTAAACCTATTTATAAATGCTTTAACACATTTAATATTCCGAAAGCGTTATGTGAAACTACACTAGCTATTCCCTGCGGATTCGCTTGCGAAGAAAGTTACTCGATATACGTACTTACATATATGGTCACGTCCATTAATCCCTTTCGGGGTGGACAGAACCTTGGAGACATGAAAACATGTTTTTAGTTACTTATTAGCATAATATTGGTGATGTCATATGGAACATTGGTGACAGGTTGCTAGCCTATAGCCCAATACATGCTGTATACCCCTAGTCCCTTAGTCGCCTCTTACGACATGCCAGGAAGAACGGCAGCTAGTTAGCATTCTTTTTACGTCCTAACACAGCACAGGGGCCTTACTCCACTAATGCATTTTAGGCACAATATTACTTCAGTAGCGATACAGTAATACTTCAGTGGCCGTAATTTGACACTTTGGCACATAGTGTGAAGTATTGAAGTAATATTGTGCCTACAATGCATTAGTGGAGTAAGGCCCCAGGACAATTTATGGAGAAATAAATGAGTCATCCATACTGCATGTATGTGTATTTTTAGAAACAACTAATTTACTATGTATGTACAAATGAATCCAAGGTTAGTATTTCTCGGACTGGACTGTGCATAATTAAAAAGTAACTACTACCCAGTTTGACCTGCTAATTTCAACCTTAATACAAGGGTATTAGAAGTGTTTAACTGATATGTAACTGCATTGAATAGAAGTACATATAACTCGTGGTTTTATTCTTTAAACGGCGAATGGAACTTCGGAGACATATCTTTTCAGCCGGGTTTAATATCAGAATTTTTGTGGTAATGAAATGAAATGCTTTTTTATTCAACATAAGGATCATATCACTTATTGATAGTCAAAATGAATGATGATGATGAAATATGTATTGGTGACAGATTAATTAATTATTAAATTAACCTAATTACTCTTAATTCTAATTCACCTTATACGGCATGTAAGATAAACCATCATCTCATAGAAGTCAATTTAAGTCTACGAATATAAATATAATATCTTAAAGACTCTCCTACATGACACCGAGCTGAAAGTCATATAGTCAAATTATATTAACGTCCCTACCTGTTGCAACATACAAGTAATAACATACAGGTAATGTAGAGAAAGACCTAGATTAAATAACTAACGTAAACCACATATGGTTCCAATAAGGTACTGACCTTATTTAGAACTTAGAACTTTTTCAATAGAAGCTATTCAATGTTAGATTTAAACATTAATAGAACGTAATGCTATAACTAGTTTTACACCAATATTTTTAAAGAGGCGACTAAGGGACTAGGGGTAATACTACTAAACATAAGACGTAATTGCTCTTCGATTAATATGAGAATTACTATCTTTTTGATGAATGAAAGGAGGGTTACGAAAGGTATTTATAGAGCCATAGTGGAAGGTAGAGTTGGACGGAGTAGGTCGCGTAGAACATTATACAGATCAAATTGGAGACATTCTTCTCAAGGCGGGTGTACGTAGCGTGAAGAACAGAAGAGCATGTATGAGAAGGTTAATGGGTGTGAGTGAAGCAAGAAAGATTTGTCACCCGTTCCAGGTAGCGATCGATAGACTCTACCTATCCCCTTAAGTACGTAGAGGCATGAATAAATATTTATCTGGTAGTGGAATATTGATACTAGGCTATCCCTTAGTTCATTAATTCCTATTCCGTTTGTCCTATATTCTGCTAGTTAGTCACAGATCCAGTGAAGAACCGGTCACATACATTGTATTAGTACACATTTTTACATTCAATACTATAATAATAACAATAGTAAAAAGATCGTTTTAAACGTTTCCTTTTACGTTTTCACGGCTTATCTTGAAGTTGACGTGTTGCGTATTAATATGCAAATCGTGTCTCGCTGCCTGACAGAGCCACGTGTTATGGGTAAAACGTTCTCAGAAATGCAAATGTTGAAAGCGGAAGTGATCTTTGCTGGACGGTTTTGTAAACAGTATAAATAAATAAATAGAATAATAGTGTGTATGTGAGGAGGTGTATTTTTGAGACTCGTGTTTTTTATTAATTTTACATTAAATCGGGACTTATTGCGTATATTTGTTGGACGTTGGGTAACAAAGGTAATACTTTGTTTATAAAATATAAGCGTTAAGTCCCGTTTTCTTGTATGTATATGGATGTCGAAGGAACGAAAGTGCTTTGGTTTGGTGACATGTGGTGTCTACCTTCTCTCTGTAGAGAAACCCACGTGATGTTTATGTATAAATATATAATTATCGACTTGACTATGTATATAGTCCGAGTCTTAAATATGTACAATGCATAGCTGCTGTTATTACGTCAAAGTAATAAAACTCTATATTATGTTAAAAGTTCAGCCCTTCTTTTTATTCAAACCTAACTATTCAGAGATCATCCCCATACAGAAACAAAAAACATACATACTAGTTATACTACAATACTCATATATGCCATTCATAATAACCTGAAAAAGCTATACATGTATCATACGTCTATATTTGTTCGACTGATTACCACCCAATTAACATACAATAGAGTTCTCAACTAACCTATATGGTGCACTCACATCTACGAGTGACGTCATCCGAGACAATGAACTTTGAGAAGCGCTGTTTTTAATGTACTAGAGCCTTTATAAATACTGTAATTTGTACCGTATTAGCCAGGGACGTGTATAGCATGCTTAATGGTTACCTTTTTGAATAAAATGTCGTGGGGGCCAGAAATCAAGAAAGTAAATCTTTTATTCAGTATGTACTAATTTTTATACAACATTTATATTTGTACGATGTTAATGAGTATTTTATATGATATCAAGAAACCATATGCATACAAGTATTTAAATATTGCAATTAAATTTAAACATATTATTATATTAGTCTGAGGTTAGGATGACTACTTTAGACATAGCAATGGTTCTCGAACTTGCCTGGATCGTCAATATAAAGCTTACTGCCTATCGTAGAATATGACTTAGGGTTTAAATATCTAATATATTAAGCTAGGTGTCACATGTAACTAATTATCGTAAGGTATCGATCAAATTTGGTCTCTTGAGATTACGTATAAGAAAACTAACCCTAGCATTGCAATATGGCCTTAGTGCATGCACTTTTCAATTGTTTAATTGATGACGTCACAAGACAATGAACTTTGAGAATCGCTGGGTACTGTTCCATCTATTTCGGTAGAGAAACTGTGAAACAGAAATAGAACGAGTTATTAGCACTATTGTTTTGAGTAGACCGTTGAGTTTCGAACCTGTTAAATGAGTGTTAATGATGTATATCCATGTGTTAATGATTGTATGGTAGAAAAGCCCCATTCAGTAAATGGGAAGATTTATACATACATACATCACGCCTGATTCCCTGTAGAGGGGTAGGCAGAGATCACGGATCCTCATTTGTCCCGATCCTGACAACTTTCGCTTCATCGACACTCATACATCTTTTCATACACACTCGGTGGTTATAGATACTCCTAATGTCACCCTTTTTCAATATAGCGTCAATCTGACTGTTATATGTCTTATAGATTTATACATATGTATATAACATATATGTTATCGTGCATTAACAGACACGTCACGCTATTTCCCTAAATACAGTTCAGGAATGCCCATTTTTCCTGTTCCTGACAAACCATTTTTGCGTTATTTAAAAAAAGTGAATTCAATATAGTAATTGTATTAATATGACCATACTCTCATAGATCAAAGAAACCAGAAGTTTAATATCCTCCTTTCCTTAATATTATTGTTAAGTGGGCTTCGTGAGGTGAAATACCTTTACATTGCCAACGTCATTCAATGCTCTAACTAAACTAAAGGAATAACCTCCGCAATGTATGAGTAACGACAATGATTTGTTTATTTTGTTTCTTGTCCTCGATAGGAGGTCATTGTCGGGTCATTGCTTTAATGCCTCGTAATGTTGTTAATGCGTCTTTTATGTGCAATTTTTATTAGCAACTGAATCAATAAAAGAGTTCTTAAGGCGCCTTTTTACTGAACTAATACAAGCCCCTTGCTAAGTTCATTTAAGACTTGTATTAAGGGTATTAGTACGTATATTTAAGAAATATATACTTATTATATTATAGATAAATGCATATATGGTATATAATCAATAACGAGACGTGAAATCAGAAGAAAAGCGTAGATCTTAATTCTGCCTTAACCGGGAATCGAACCCGGGACCTCACGATTAGCGTTCAGGTGCTTAACCAATCGCGCCATGGGGGTCGTCAAACGGGGTCGGAGAGTGTTTATAAAATATACGCGATATTTAGTTGTGAAAAAAAATTTAGTTTACTCGAACATCTACGCACAAGTACAATTGCGAAATACACCGAATACTACGGTGAAGGAAAACATCGTGAGGAAACCTACCTGCTCCCCGAACAGTTAATAGTTAATGCTAGTAAATGGCGACTTAGCTTAACACCTTCTGGCCAACGTGGGTTAAAGGTGGCAATTCTTTCTACGTCCCAGCTAGTATAGGAATGAAATCTTAAGTTATATTAACTAAATAAAGCATTCGGAAATAACTGAATACAGTTACAGTACGTAATAGCGTCAGATTTCTATTAGGAATCATGCAAAAAAGAGCGCATTATGACAAGCGTATATCAAAATAACAAACAAAAATAAACGCATTCACGACTAACCCTTGCGGGATAGCCAGAGGTTCAGGTGTCCATCGCCGCAATTCCGAAGGTAGTAATTCTATGGCCATCATAAACCCACGTGTTGACCAGATAGTCAGTACTCTATGTGACAGGTGGTAAATAAAAAAGTAAAAGTATAAGCGTATATCGTTAAAGATAAATTTCAAACTGTGATCTAAGATCTAGAATGATATTCTTCATTCTAGAATTCAAAGGTGTCGCAGTATGATAGCCCGTAGGTGGTAAGTAGAGTGTAGGCGTCTTTTGACATAGGAACTAGTTTTAACCTAGTGCTTATGCCCACACAGGGTTTATAGGAAACACTAAGTAGATTCAGGTAATAATAGTCAGTGCTTGTAAATGGCGACATAGCTTGCTGCCTAGTCCATTGAGTAACTATTGACTATCTGGTCAAAAAGTGGACTCCAAACTCAGGTGGCCTTAGAATCACTACTGATGTAATTGCAAAGCTCTGATTACCCCACAAGAGCTAATGGTCGAAGTGTTTATTTAAGTGCATTAATAGATACCGTTCATTTATGTAGATGATATTTATTTATTATTAGGTACAAAAACAGATCCTCAATCAAACTATGATTAACACTATGATTAACATAAAAGTAAATACTAAACGGCAGTACTAGATCTAAGTTTTGTACACATCCTAAGTATTGTATGTGCACAGTGTGACATGAGTAACTACTATTTGAATACACATTTAGTACAAAAAATCAATACAACCATTAATAAGAGTATGTACTCTATATTATTATCTAAGTTTTTTCTCATCGATAGTACCCATCGCGGTCACCCATCCAAATTTTTATCAACCCTATCGTTGCTTAACTTCGATGATCACGAGAACCGGTATGTCAACACGGCCGTTGTTTATATTTAGAACGCCCTTATAAAGATCACCATCTGGTTTGTCCACTGAACTTGATTCTAGCCTCGGTTAGGGCAAAAACCCTTCAATGCAAGTATCAGGTTAATAACAATAATTGGGACACTACAGCAATTGAACTAGCCCCTTGGTAGGTTCGATTAAGACTTGTGTTAAGAGTACTATGCAACGTATATACATACACATCACACCTGATTCTCTGTAGAGAGGTAGGCAAAGATCACGGATCCCCATTTGTCCCGATCCTGACAGACCACTTTCGCTTCATTGACATTCATACATCTTCTCATACACACTCGGCGGTACTTCTAACGTCATCCTTTATAGATAAATAAATACATTTGTATATAGCATATACGTATAATCAATGACTGTACTGTACCTGCACCGGGCATCGAACCTCGGTTCTCCCGATTAGCGTTCAGGCGGTAAAGTGTTTGGTAAAGTTTTTTTTATGAGTAGCATCGCAACCACATCTAAAAAGTAACCTAAGAAATTATCGTATTACCAAGGTTCTGTCCACACCGAAAGGGATTAAAGGACGTACACGTATGCTCATGATACATATGTATGATGCACATATGACTAAGGGTCAATGGAATCTGTTGAGCGATGGGCTAGAAACCTGTCACCAATGTTCCATATAACATGACAACCCGTAACTATGGATTCATGCTAAAAGTGACTAAGGAGATATTATCGAATGATAATTCACGTGAGCATTCTCAAATTAATACGGTTAATAATTTATAGGAAAATTGAACTAACTATTTACTGAATTTTCTTCAAAACAATAATTAATGACGATTATCTCCTATTATAGTTTTAAGAGATTCGCGATTTATACTCATGATTAATAACTAACGGGACTTATCGCGTATGTTTTTATATAATAAAGCTACCTTTATTAACCCGACGTTTCGGCTACGTTGCAGCAGCCATGGTCACGGGCAGACCATATAAATTATTAACCGTATTAATTTGAGGATGTTCAAATGAATTCATATCATGATTATCTCCTATGTTTTCATGTCTCCAATGTTCGTTCACCAAAAGAAATTTATAGTAGAGTACCCGCCACATAAGGTGGCAGTAGCCAAACTTGGAACTAAATTTGACGTTTCCGTCATTGCGTGTTATTTTGTATGAAAGGTAAATTTAGTATTACCAGCGTTGTGTTTTTTGCCCACTCTTTGTAATTTTTATGTTTGTTAAGGGTGATTATAATAAATTGATTTCTGGAGTTTCTTGTTAGTTCTTCTCCAAGGGTCTCCGCTGAACTTCTTCTTCTCAATCGTTACGCTCTTATCAGAGCGGTCGTGGTCTTCATGACGTGGCATCTTGAGCAGCCGAAATGGTTGGTGAACTAACCTCGGTAAAAATATGTAAAGACAATGCTCAGTGCCATGTTTGAAATAGTTTTTTTACATACATACATACACATCATGCCTGATTCCCTGTAGAGGGGTAGGCAGAGATCACGGATCCCCATTTGTCCCGATCCTGACAGACCACTTTCGCTTCATTGACATTCATACATTCTCTAATACACTCTCGGCGGTTATAGGTACTCCTAACGTCACCTTTTTTCAATATAGCGTCTATCTGACTGTTACATATATGTCTTATTAGGCCGGCCCCTACGTAACCGCCCTTCCACTTCACTCATATATATTCCTTTTGTCAATATATAGTTTTTTTAATTTGTACTTAGATCATAAAATAACTTTCAAAGAGAGCTTATGATAGGGCCTATTTTGAATAAAAATATTTTGACTTTTGACTTTGGTATATTAATTTGTTTTATTTGAGTTTATAGCTCTGCAACCAAAGATCGTTACAAATGAAACCTCAATATAATGTATCGAGCCGTATGGCACAGTGAGTGCTAGTTTTGGCGTGTTTACTGGCAACACTGGATTACGCGACTGTGGCGACGCCTCCAACTGCCACCTTATGTGGCGGGTACTCTACATTCGCATTAAGAAAATAGTGATGTCATCATGTCCCGATGATTTGACCAATGAGACGTGACAACTGTCGTCTGCAATTGGTCGATGTGAATTGTTTTCTCATTTACTAACGTCTCATTGGTCAGTTTAACGTCTATATATCATGACGTCACTATTTACTTAACGCGAATAGACTATAAGTGAAAGTTTATTCATGTACGTATGCTCATGATAGATTCTGTTCGTTCCAGGGTTGGCGTTGGTGATAGCTGGTGGCGTGCAGTATTCGGGCGCCCCAAGTGACCTGTCTCCGGAGACTGACACCGGAATCTGCATGCTCATCACCGGAGGAGTGCTGCTGTGTATCGGAATGCTATTTGCTGGTACGTTTTATACATAGAACAACTTACGCTTGGATTATTTACACTGGCGATTTGTTGCAAACAAACACTTGTTGTTGTTGTTTCAAACACTCGCGATTTGTACACATTTTATAATAATAATATTTGGACATTATTATACCAATTGAACTAGCCCCTTGGTAAGTTCATTCAAGACTTGTGTTAAGGGTAATAGTCAACGTATATTTAAGAAATGTATACATATTATACATAGATAAATACATATATAGCATATATAATCAACAGCCAGACTGGAAAGCAGTAGAAAAGCGTTGTTCTCAACTCTACCTCAACCGGGAATCGAAACCGTGACCCCACGATTAGTGTTTAGGTGTCTAACCGATCGCGACATGGAGGTCGTCAAAATTTATTTACGGATAATAATTCAATGCACATCCAAAATACTGAAATGTACACCGAAATATAGCTAAACGCACACCAAAGGTTTGGGTTGGTACTGTATTATTTTGGTGTTCAATTCAGTATTTCAGGAGTGCATTTTCGTATTATCTGATGTTCTTTTAAACAATATCCTTTATTTACTATATGACACCTGACACCGGGTGGTATAACGATAAAGTTAATAAAGATAAAGGTACCTTTATATCATCCGAAATTTCGACCCAGTTGCATAGGCCGTGTTCTATACATACATAGAACAACAACATACGCTTCAAAACTTAAGATAAAAAACATCTTTTTATTGTGGCAGGGTTACTCTGAAACTTTGGTGCCAATCTCGAACATTTCGAAAGCAAGTCTTTTGTACATACATACTATTCGTGCCTATACAGGACTGACGGGATAGGCAGAGACTGTAAACAGAACAGAAGAGCATGTTTGATAAGGTTAATGAATGAGAGTGAAGTGAGAGATTTGTCAGGATTGTTTCACGTGGCGATCGATAGTCTCTACCTATCCCCTTTGGGACGTAGGGATTACTGCCTTTAAAATAATACCATAAAATATAAAATTCTTCTGTGAGTGTGAAATAGCCATAACACGTACTGAATGTCAACCGTTATGTGTGATTTTTAATACCGTTTGACGTGGCATGCACAAATATGCGATATATGTACTGACGAAACGTGACACTAAAGGTAACTATAGCCGCCGAGTGTGTATGTAGTGGGATATTTAGTAAACTAGCGACCCGCTACGGCTTCGTACTTCTTGCTATTTAATGGATAATATTATACGTATAAACCTTCCTCTTGAATCACTCTATCTATTAAAAAAACCGCATCATAATCCGTTGCGTAGTTTCAAAGATTTAAGCATACAAAGGGACATAAGAACAGAGAAAGCGTCTTTGTTTTATACTATGTAGTGATGAAACAAAAGTAGTATTTCAGGATAGGGTTAAATGAGGATGTTTGATATTTCTATAAAGAATATCTTCTATGAATACGTAGGGGCCGGCCCAATAAGATATATGACAGTTAGACGCTATATTGAAAAAAGGTGCGTTAGTAGTACCTATAACCGCCGAGTGTGTATGAGAAGATGTACGAGTGTCAATGGAGCGAAACTGGTCTGTCAAGATCGGGACAAATGGGGTTCCGTGATTTCTGCCTACCCCTCTACAGGGAATCAGGCGTGGTGTGTATAGGTACCTATGTTCTGTCCACCCCAAAAAGGATGTATGTATGTAATATATTATGTAAGTGTTTGTTATGTTACTGTTTTAAAACACATTTCAGTAAGAACTACAGTTTTCGTTGTTTATGCCAATGTTATGGCTTATTACACAACAGTATTGTGTATGAGAACTGTTTTTATTATTAGTACTTACGTAAGTACTTATAAAATCATAAATATATACATTCACGACCTCTAATCCCTTTCGGGGTGGACAGGACCTTGGAATCGTTAATATAAAATATATAATTATGACCATAATTAACGTAAGGGCGACAGACTCAAAAAGTCTAAACAAGATAACAACAACACAAAAAGACAAACGCTTTCACAACCATTTTGGGGTGGTCAGAGTTTCGGGTGTCCATCTGCGCAATTAGATCTCAACCCCACGTGAGTTGAACTAAGTCAGTACTCAATGTGACAGGTCAAACACGGAAAACAAAAACAAACAAACGCATTCACGACCATTAACCCTTGCGGGGTAGTCAGAGGTTCAGGTTTCCATCTCCACAATTGCCAAGGTAGTAATTCTATAGACACCTTGAACCCACGTGTTAACCAGATAGTCAGTACTCAATGTGACAGGTGGTCAGCCATGTCGCCATTTACAAGCACTAACTATTACCTGTTCGACGAACAGGTAGGTTTCCTCACGATGTTTTACCTCACCGTATAATTCGATGCATTTCGTAAATGTGTTTTTATTACGAAAATGTACATAGAAATTCATTAAAATTCATTTCCATTGGTACATGCTCAAGCGGGATTTGACACGGACTATCCTATAAACAGGTAATAGTCTAAAAACCTAACGAGTCATTATTACAATTACCAAAATTACATAAGAGATCAAATTGGAAACATTCTCATCAAGTACGTAGTGTGAAGAACAGAAGAGCATGTATGAGAAGGTTAATGAGTGTGAAGGGAGGTTTGTCAGGATCGTTCCAGGTGACGATCGATAGTCTCAGCCTATCCATTTTGTACGTAATCGTATGATTTTTTAAATAACACAAAATTATTTAAAAAGACCCCTAATCACTAATCAGAAAGTTCCTAGGTTCGAATCCCGACTCTGGCATGTACCAATGAATGAAATTTAAATGTGTTTTTCATTTACGTACATAATTTACAGTCGCTAACGGTGAGGGAAAAACATCGTGAGGAAACCAGCCTATCTCTCGGGATAGGTAATAGTCAGTGCCTATATACGGCGATACGGTTCACTACCTATCACGTTGGGTGCTGTCTATCTAGTGATACGCGGGCTTCGAATGACCCATACCTAACATGCCTTCGAAATTTCGGAGATGGGCATTCAAGCAAGTCAGAGACTACCCCGCCATAATAAAAAAGGGAGTGTGCATACACAAGTCGTGAAGCGTATGTTATGTTTATGTTATGTTACCTCTAATCTCTAAGTTAAAAGAGAAGTCAGTTAGTTGCCATTCTTTTACGTCCCAAACTTGCTCAGGATTAGTCTCGTGTCCATTTATACGGAATACTTACTAGGGAATGAATGCTGTAATTATAGTTCATTCTGATCCAATTATATAGGAGACCTGATAAAGTTCAATTTAATCAATTACTACCAGCATTATAGCTTGTGCAGCGAGAGTTGACTAGAGCATTTATTTATGGCTAGTTTAAGACATGAGTGGAATATATATTATGTACGTGCATACACGGGCGATAATCCCTTTTAGGGTGGACTGAAGGTTGGAGAGATGAATATCTCCTAGGTCACTTTTGCATGAATATTGTGATGTCATATGGAATATTGGACACTATTACACCAATTGAACTAGCCCCTTGCTAAGTACATTTAAAACTTGTATTTATGGTATACTGGAAAGCGGAAGAAAGCGTAGTTCTTATCTCTGCTTCCACCGGAAATCGAACCCGGGATGAGGTCGATTAGCGTTCAAGTGCCTCACCGAAATTCAAATACCATTTCTTTCCGAACTAAACAATCACTATCGCTTCATTCCTTTGCACACGTTCTCAGCCGTTTATATATATGTAAATAAACTAATGTTATAAATGTCTCGTACTCTGTTCATCTCACGCTGCGCGATCTATAGTTGCAATCAATCTGTGGATCGTATCTATGTAGATCAATGTTTGTTGAATGAATTGACTCATTGAGAGTATATTAAACATCTATGCCTTAATATACGTACCATGCGGGTATGGTATTTAAATTGAATTGATCTAGCTGCCATTGTCGTATGTTATACTTTTATAGCTGTTTGACTATATTTCGGTGAACGTACCTATACCTTATCTTTGAATTGAATTTAAAAGGTAAAGGTAGCTAAACTTTGTTATTTCACTTGCGTTGTGGTCTTATAAAGTCAATTTAGAAAAAAAGAAAACACTTTATTCACTACTTATTTAATTTATCTTTAGCACAATATACAAAAACAAATTGTTAAGGAGTATTATATTATCTGTGGTTAAGGTTTTGCTGGTCCTAATATTTACCTCTGATACCTTAGTCGTATTTTGCTAAGAAAACAGTTTACACTTTGTGAATGTTATAAACTATTACATTCTAGTTATAGCTAGTCTGGGACGTTAAAAGTATGCTAACTATCTGCCGTTATTCGTATGTCGTAGCAGGCAAATTAGGACTAGGGGTAAATGGAATATATTTGACGTTGATGTAGCGACCTGCCACTAATGTTACATACGACAACCCAACACATAGGTACATTAATTTGTACTTAAAAGTGACATAGTATATATTTTCGTGTCCTAGGTTCTCTCTACCTAGAAAAGGATTAAAGGACTTGAATATGAACATTCAACGTCTCTATGTATGATTAATTCCCAACGGTATATTAGTTTGTCGGTAAATTAATGTAAAATACCTAACGAGTTTTCCAGGTAAACTGTGTTATACTGATTTATTAGACAACCTATATAGCCATTTTAAATAATTTATCGTTTCTCAAAAGTAAAGGAAGTATTTTTAATACCCAACGAACTATTCTTTTGTCGGGATATATGTATGTATGTTTTAGTGTCATACCTAACAATCTATCCCTTTTTCCAGGCATAGGCGGTTGGGCGTGGTCTGCCCGTTGGCCAGGTGGCAAGGACGCGCAGGGCGGTGGTGCAGCTGCCTTGACGGCTCTGAACCCTTCCACCGACCCCCTGGTGGCCGCCCAGTACGCCCCAGTGAGGGACGCGCCGCCCGCCCCCGACGACGAGATGCGGAACCTCATGGATAATAAGGAGTGGTGAGTCAAACATAGATAAATAAATATATATATATATATATATAATAAATCCTATATATAGATAATATCCAATACATCGATCATACGAACAACATACGATCCAATACATAGATAAAATAAACCCTTGTGGGGTAGTCAGAGGTTTAGGTGTCTTTATTACATCTGCAAAAGTAGTAATGTTATGGTCACCTCGAACCCATGTGTTGACCAGATAGTCGGTTCTCAATGTGATAAGCCATGTTACCATTTACAAGCGCTAACTATTACCTGTTCCAGGTTCGGTGTTTTCCCTCAGCGTAGTATTCGGTTCATATCATAAATATATTTTACGAAAATGAATAAAAATTCTTTAAAATTCATTTCCATTGGTACGTGCTAAAGCGGGATTTGACCCCTGTACCCACATATACAAAGTCAAGCCCCAAACAACAGAGTTACGTCGAATTAAAAATGAAAATAAAATCGTTTATTCACAGCTGCAAAAACGTATATAACTAAAGTAGACGTATAGTATGCAGAACAGTTACTTGTTGTAAATATCTGATCGTCGTAGTGTGTGTGGAATATTTTCAAACTAGGGTGAAAATTTACTTTAGATATTCAACGTTAACTCGTATCTACTTCTCCAAACTGATAGGAAGAGACTATCCATAGCTCTTGTTGTACTTCCATTGGCCTTCTCATACATGTTCTGTTGTTAATTACCTTAAGAACTCTAGAGTTCTTTTATCCAGAAATCATTTAATACACACTATATCATTTATGTCTTTCACTCTACGTTCACCTTATGAAGAACTATTTACTAGAATACTTATAAATGATACTTAAATATTAATGAATATTAGGTTTAATTTACTTTTTCTCTATTTCCAGTTTGAGCAGTGCGGAGGAGAGTGATAAAATGCTGGATGGGCGACCGACAATAGCCTAAAGGATCTGACACTATTCCCCTGCAATATCTCGGTTTGTGACCCTCAGTTGTTCGTGAGATAATCAATAAATTGTATTGTTACATTCCGAATTCAGTTAAATACATTAAAAATTATATACATTGTATTCAAGCATAATGCAGAAAATAAATGTTATTATGCTTTTGTTGATTAAATAAAAAATCTTTGTTCAGTATCTACTTAAGTTGGTGAACGTGTTTGTAGATATTTCTTGTCGTAATTATTAGAAATTGATTAATTAGGTAGTAGATTTACTTATTTTTAAATACTTACTTAAAATATTTTTTTATTCAAAAGGAGTATTTTGATTTAGTGTACGCATACGTAGGTATAAGAGTGTCTTATTTTTAGAATGTAGCAGAAACTCTATGGCCAGCGCGGGTAAATACCTGTCAGTCAACTGTCAAAGATTAGACATTGAGAAAACAGGAGTAATTGACAATATCCGCTTTTACTAAATATGTATGCTATGAAATAGCAGTGTTTAAACGAAAAAATCATTAAATATTTACTTTTTTATGTTTATATACATTTAGAAACAATCTCCATGTTTTGTGCCAGTTGATAATTTCCTTTACTTAAAATCGTTTTTTGCTGGGTTAATCCATATGTAATTTCGACGAATACCACTTTGATAAAACGGTGTAACTCAAATGTTTACTTTTCAATTAAGTTAGATTAAGCGAAAGTGTGTTTTGGTCGTTTATTTAGTATGTACGAAAGAGCTTAATATTTTCGAATGCTTTGCATTTTTTGGTACAAAATATAGTAAAAAAAACACGTTTGTTTTGCAAATGAGGTTTATGCGTGCTTTTTAGTGTGATGTCGCTAAGACAAGAATAGGCTTAGATTTCATAGGAATAACGTGTTCTATATTAATTATCTGTCTTTTTACTACGTGCACAAACTATACTTATCTGAATTCATCAGTGCAATATAATCACTAATCCGTAACAAATATGGTGTGATTTTGAACATCACAATTTTGTCAACACAACTTAATCTGTATTAAATAAATAAAAAATGTATTAAATAAATCTTAATAATGTCTGTTTAAGTATTAATCGTCATATTCTTGTACTATTATATTATCACGGTCACTACATTATAAAATCCTATATATTATATATAATTTAAAGAGTCTCATATAGATATATTAAAAATATTAGAGTTGAATTCATTATTTATTGAAACGTTAGTAAACATCACGAATGTCCAAATTGTTTATTTAACTAATTCTGGCAAAGATTAGAAATATTTCAGCCAAATGTTTTTATTGTTAGCTTCTTGGCAAACAGTTTAATCGGTATGTTGGCATGATATTGTATGAATAGTTCTGAAATGCAGTAATTATTCTAAATATCTTGTCGTTGTTGGACGATAAAATGCATATATCTCTATTTCTATATCTTATTTCATAAATTATGTTCTAAAATTACTCTGTGAATATTTATTTCGTTTTTTTTATTTCTTCAGACTTTATTAAATTAGCTATTTAGACAAAAAAAAAACTAAATATATATTATTATTATTATATACTAAAATGTTTAAAATATAACTTCCTTTAACCGCTACTAAAAATATTTATTGAAAGTTAAGCTTTTCCATATTTCTGCTTCTGTACTAGTTTAAGCTACGTTAAGTGATCAAATTGCAGAGGTGGCCAAATTAAGTATCGTCCATTGCTAAGTGTTAAGCTAATTTAATCATCTTTAAGGGAATGTTGTAATCTATGTAATCTCAGTACTCATTTATAGGTTGTTGGTCTCATATTACTGTGAAGGGAATAAAAGTGGCTTTGGTATTGTGAAAAATGAACAGAATTCGATTCTGGACTTAGGAATTGGATTTTTGAAAATTATATTAATTTATGAGTTAAATAAATGTTACTTCAACAATAATTTGTTATGTATGTAACAAAAAAAAATTTTTGACTTATGCCTTTTTGTGACTAGACCCAAAGTTTTTTTATTCGATTTATTCTTATAGAATATTTATTTCACTAAACATTTATAAACTGAAAATGTAATTGGCATTATGTACTTGTCATAAGCAAGTACACAAAATGAGAAAGAATACTTGGGTAATATAACAATGCCACTTTTATATCCTACATAACTAAATGTAAATCAATTGAAATCTCAAACTAATTCAAATTTCTTTAGTATTTAAATGACCCGTCCCGTTTAATTAAGTTTATATTAAGATGAAGCTCTCTCTTTTTTTTCATCACATTTTAATCATTGTTTGTTTAAATGAATATTTTTGCAATATTTTATATTATTATACTTAGATTGTATCCTTTATCAGTTAAGTTTATTAAGTACATTATTTAAAGTTATAAGTTGTATGTCAAGATTTCGATTGAAATAAATAACAATAAAATTAAATCTAAAAATATTTATATTATTTTTCTTTTATAACTTTAAGGTAATCCTAGTTTAGGGAAATATACATATACATTCACGTCCTTTAATCCATTTCGGGGCGGACAGAACCTTGGAGAGACAATAACATTTAGGTCACTTTTTAACATAAATATTGGGGTTGTGATGTCGTATGGAACATTGGTAACAGGTTTCAGAAACCACATAGCTCAATAGATTCCACTTACAACTAGTCATTTAGAAACTTACGACATTTCGGAAAGAAAAAACAAACGTATTTTTGTAACACTTGCACACACCATGTCGGAACGCGGATTTGCGCCGCAGTGACTCTATATCGGAACGTAAATCCGCGTCGACAGATGGCACATTTTATACAGTGGCGCCACCTAACATACCAAAGGTTAACCCATGCGGGGTAGTCAGCGGTTCAGATATCCATCTCCGCAATCGCGGAGGTAGGAATGCTATGGCTACCTTGAACCCACGTGTTGACCAGATAGTTAGACAGGTGACAGGTGGCAAGTCATGTCGCCATTCACAAGGTTAGTGTTAGTAGTAGTTTGGGGAACAGGTAGGTTTCCTCACGATGTTTTTCCACACCGTTAAATGCTGTTAATAATAAAAAATTACATCACAGTACAATTCTTTATTGGCATAATATAAATATGGTAGGTATAAATGCGAAATGGCTTAAAACTTATGCACTAAGTTAACTAATCAGTCTCTTGAGCGGCGCCACCAGGGAACCCCTGTCACCTCGTCGCCTCTTACAGGGGGAGGCCTAGAAAACAGAAAACCACATATACTTTTCCTTTCGGGGTGGACAGAACCTCGGAGATGTATCTCCTAGGTAACTCTATAGCAGTAATGCGTAATGGGATTTGAAGGAACAGTAATGGGTTGCGATGTCATAATGGAACATTAGTGACATGTTGCTAGCACATTTTTAATAGATTCCATTTACCTCTAGTCTTTTAGTCGCCTGCTACGACTTGCTGGGACAAACGGCAGTTAGTTAGCATTCCTTTTACACCCCAGACTAGTACAGAAATTCTTTAACAACCTTGGTAAATTAATACTGATAAGTATATGTGAGTAATTACCTGTACACTTGAGCGTGGGCCGGAGCGTTTAGGGAACAGGTGGGTGCAGGCATCTCCTGTAGACAACACATACAAATTATTGAAATGAAATGCTTTTATTCAACATGAGGATCATAAAACCACTTATTAAAAGTAAAAAAAAACATTTTCACATGAAAAATCATTATACACAGATATAATTTACAGTTCGCTAATGGTTAGGGAAAACATCGTCCTCTAAAACCTCGGGATAGGTAATAGCCATTGCCTGTATACGGCGATACGATACGGAACAAAAGACAATATTTTACATTTTAAAACTGTCGCCACTATGCATTGTCATGGCCACTATACGTTAGCGTGCATTGAAATGAAAAGTATTGTCTTTTGTTCTTATAAACGTAAACCTTATGGGCATGATGGGCATTTAAGCCTCTGACTACCCCGCCATAATAAAAAAGGGAGTGTGTATACACAAGTCGTGAAGCATATGTTATGTTAAAAAGTTACTGGGACTGCACTTTTAGCGCTGACTGTACATGGTATTCCTACTCACCCCCATCGGCCGCAGCGGGATGTGCATAGTGGCCCTAAGCTTCCTCTGCCTCGTCTCGTGGCGAACACAACACTGCACTCCCAATAACACGCCACAGACACACGACGATAGACAACCTGCGAACAAGAAGCATATTGAATACATTATAGCCAGAAACAAACTAAACAAAATGTAGTTTTAAGAGATTAGCGATTTATACTCATGATTAATAATAACTAACGGGCAACAGTAATAGTACATTCATTGAACGGCCAACTATATTGAGTGGCACTGGTTGTCTTACAACTATGACTCTAAGAAACTCCAGCCTCAGGGATTCTGTGCGCAGTGCTAAATTAATATATTATTATTTAATTATGACATTAAAACATCTTGGTCACTTTTTATTAAATTCCATTTCCCCTCTGGTCCGTTAGTTGCCTCCTATAACATACTGGGAAGAATGGCAGCTAGTTAGCATTCTTTTTAAGTCCTAGACTTTAACACAGGACATAATTAGTACCATGTCACTTACCAATATAGACTAGCACACCAAGGTCCCCAGTTCTATGTGTCCGTCGTAACACAATGCCCGCAATACACAACGAGATGCCAGTCAGCACGCCAACCACAAATATCACCTGAAAATCACAAGGACGTATTTATAATAATTAACTTGATTGCATACATAAAAATAGACTATTAAATAATGGAAATAGTGATAAAGATCATGAAGAAAACTATCAATTCCACTTTGGATGGTAATGCATAATAGTCAGTATTAGTGACGAAAATAGAGAAAGGTATGTTAAGGTGGTAAGGGCACATGGAGTGGATGGATGAAAGGAGGATTACAAAAGGAATGTATAAAGTCAATGTGGGAGGTAGAGTTGGACATTTTTATGTCTCTCAAATTAGAAACATTTTTCAATTCATTTTTCTCAAGACAAGTGTAGTACACTTAGTGTAAAGAACAGAAGAGCATGTATGAGATGTTAATGGCTGTGAGTGAAGCAAGAGAGATTAGTCAGGATTGTTCATCGTTCAGGATCATTAGGGACGTACAGATGTGAATATATTTTATTATTGTTATGTGTAACTCACCTGCAATATATAATAGCAGACATATTCAAATCCGGGACAATGTCCACCGCAGGCTCCTATAATTGGCACTTCCGGACTGATGGAGGGGTCAGGGATAGTTAGGCGGTTTGCATTTGGCATGTGGAGGTCCATATCGCACATTGGTAGGGAGAAGGCAGATGCACAGGCCGGATATCTGGAATTTTGTATTATGGAACATTATGAATAGGCATGTTACTTGTGATTAATTTGAATTTTTTAAGATTAACTAATTTTAATGACAACTTTTCCTGTGGAATTTTTTTTTACTTTCAATAAGTGATGTTTATAATCCTCATGTTGGATAAAAAGCAATTCATTTCACTTCACTTGTATTGTGCCTAGGAGAGTACATATACATATACATTCATGTCCTTTAATCCCTTTCAGGGAGGACAGAACCTTGAAGACATTAGTTGGCATGTATATTGGGGTTTAGATGTCTTATGGAATATTGGTGAAAGGTTGCTAGCCCTAAGCTCAATAGATTACATTTATCCATATTCTCTTAGACGTCTCCTATGAGATGTTAGCAAGGATGGCAGTTATAGTATATTCGCTTTAAGAAAATAGTGACGTCGTCATGTCCCCACGATTGGACCAATGAGACGTGACAACGGTTGTCCGCCATTGCTCGAAGAGACTTGTTTTCTCATTATCTAACGTCTTATTGGTCAGTTTAGTTTTGTATATTAAGACGTCACTATTTACTTAACTCGAATGGACTATAGTTAGCATTCTTTTTATGTCGCAAACTAGCAGGGGATAATAATATTATAATCAATAAAGACAAATCTCATATAATCACTACCTATCCCTCTATAAGAAAATAGTTTAATATGTTCCATACCTATGTGTATCTGGTGCATTCCCATGGCTCGGGCCTTTAGACCTCCAAGTGCCAGTGCCATAGGGATTGTGGTACTCCGGAGATGGGGGACCCAAGCTCTTGAGTGTGCCATTGTAGGTTTGAGGTAGCTAGAAAAGAAATGCATTATAGGATACAGTGCGTATTGTGGCTGTGACATTAAATTAGTTCAACGAATTGTATTAATACATGGTGAAAAAATTGTCTGGGATCATAAGCCTTATACTAAAATATGGCAACAGAAACAGTAGAACAGTTAATTTATCATGATACAGTCTCACATAGTAAATAAAATGGCTACAGAGTTAAAATCCATACTTAGTGTTAAAAAAATTTATTGTACATAATTGATTTAATTTAGTCATCAATACTAGTCTAATTACCCTTTTAGAGATAGAGGTAGTATGTGTACTTTTGGTCTTATTATACACTTCTTTAGCTTTACCTAGAGACTATTTACCTTTTTTGGTTCACTAATTAGAGTTCTAGCTACTGTATTGTTTCAATCCAAAAACAAATTCTGTTCTAGAATTTTGAGGGCGATTAACAGATTAGGGGTAAACGGAACCTATTGGAAAATTTGTCACCTGTCCTGTCGCCAATATTCCATAATAATTCCGTCACTACCCCATAAGTAGTACTAAATGTATATCAGAATAAAAGTTCTGAATAAAGACTTGTATGTATAAGTATATTTACAAACCTGGTAAGCAGTATCGGAGGCAGAACTATCAGTTCCGACCATTTGGTAAACTGGCGGATTGATATCTTCAACCCATGGGTATTTCGCACGCTGCTCGGCTGCAGAACTCAGTTGTTGGTCACTCCGCGGCACCACCGTAGTCTGGTAAGGATGCACGCTTCTTGGCTGTTGCTTAAACATCCTTTCATTGAGGATTCCAAGCTCGCAACAAACCAAGATACCTTTCGGTTTAAAACATTGTTCGTTTCAGCATTTGTTTGTTGTTATCCTGAAGAAACAGCCATACCACATAGTTTATGCTATGGTTTCGATACAGTATGTTAGATTGGTCTACTATTTAATGTATCTAAGTACAAGATTTCGCAGAATTAATCACAGCATGTAGCAAACAGCTTGGATTTTTTGTTTGACTCGAATACAATACAATAGTTTACAATGACTGTCAGTGAGGGTGATTCAACTGACAAAGAATTTTTTTTACGCACAATTTTGTGAATGCATTTTGAGTCCCTAATTCTAATAAATTGTGAGTTAAAGCTAAGTTCAAATATTACGTAAATTCTGCGTAATAATATTCTTAACTAAAACACTGAATAATGCGCATACAACAATTCGTATTATGTATTTACATTAAAGTAGTTTTTGACATTTATCTTTATTTTTTGTAGCATTGACAGTTATTTTTTTTCTTTGTTTGTAGTTGTTTGCTAGTTAGACTGATTCGTTCTGACTGCAAAAAGTACGAATAAACTACGATTTAACAGCATTCTGTGTAGAATAAGCATCCATAATATGTAAATTCCTTAGTTACTTATTCTAAAAATGAACTTTGTGTGCAAAAGTATATAAAAATCATTAAATAAAGCTAAGAATTAAGTAACCACGGAACCTTCGTCGTAAGTCAGTGCTTTAGTTCCTCAAAATGCTGTTTCCACCGTTCCTGATTTATTGCTGTTAAATACATCAATTCAGTCATGATAGTGTGTAATGGAAACAAGAATGTTGATGGAGCGATGCCTAACAATACCGATGATGGTGACAAAAGTGCCTCCTACTGCAGAGATTTCATTCGGGGAAGCTGCTCCCGCGACAACTGCCGCTTCGTCCACGACATCCCGCCCAGGAATATTCTGAAAGACATGTTTCGCTTCTGCCACGATTACCAGAACCATGGTTGCTTCAGGAACAACTGCAAATTCCTCCATGGTTCGGTGGAAGATGAAGAAAACTTTTATGTGACTGGAAAGTTCCCCAGAGATCCTAGAACTGTTCCAATATGCCAGGCTTACCTGCACCATGCTTGTGCCAATCCAGACTGCAAGTACATCCATCCACCAGAGCTGAAGAATGAGCCTCCGCCCATGATGAATATGATGGTGCCTTTACCCTTCAGACACCCTCCACCGAGTAGGGAAGACGATGGGCCTCCCGAGCCAAAGATGAGGCGATATGCATTTGATGACTCTGTCCTAGACAAACAGTGTATGCTAGTCCCCAACACTTGCCACAACTGTGACGCATTGGACCGCAAAGTGCAGTTGCTCCATGACAACATCAGTGTTCTACTGAAGAAAGTGAACGAACTCACAGAGAAAAACGTACAGCTCACCAGCATGAACGAGCTATTACTTGAGCAGACTGCACCCATGAGGAATGAACAGCCATGTGTGATAACTTCCCGGCACGGTACCTCTGCTGCTCCTGTGTCCTTGGCAACTGTCAGTGTGACTCCAGTAGTGAGCCTCGCAGGAGCCATCCCGGCCCTGATGCCTGCAACGGCTGCGCCCAATCTCACTCTAGCTCCGGCTGCTTCCCGGGCTCAGTTACTCACTCCGGCACCTCAAATTCTCACAGTGAGTACAACACAGCAACTAATGGGGAATTCAGGCACGTTAATTGTTACCAGTGCTGGAGCGCAGCAGTTAATGCAAGTAAGTGACTCTGGTAACCTAATGGGTGGTGGACAGACGGTTGTGGCCGTCCCAGCGCAGTTAACGCTCGCTTCCCCTGCCCAGCAGCTCATGAGCAACGGTGCTCAAGCCACTGTGGTGCAACAGCAGCTAGTTCAACCACAACTCGCAGCTCAGCACCAGGCGAATCAGTATACGGCTCAGCAGCATTTACAGCAATCTGCTCAGCATTTAGCAGCGCAGCAGTCAGCTCAACAGCAGTTAGCAGCGCAGCAAACTCAGCAATTAGTTCACCAGTCTTCAACCCAACAGATCACGCTATCAAGTGCAAGTCAACAGTTGGCTATGCCTAACTCGCAAGCTCAGTCGATTACCTTCCCCATTATATCGCAAAGCATAATGCCCCATTGACAATAAGATGCTAGTTGTAGTTGTTGTTTCTAGTTTAAGCTCTTTAGACGTTTAACCATAGGCTGTTAAATAGCAGTTTTGAATTTCTCTAGTTAAGTTAGCATAATGCAGCCAGTCTGTGGTATTCTTTTGTTTATCATGTGTTGTGAAAAGTTTCAAATATTTGTTCTTTTCAACAGTTTACATGTAGGTATGTTTGTAAATTTGGCTAACAAGTCTTACAACAACTGATTTAAACAACAATGTTATGAGTTATAACTCTTGTGACCACACTCTAGATATAATTTACACGAGAATAAGCTTTTTAAGTACCAAATTATGGATCATCTGTTATCATTATCTATGATTATCTGTTTCCATACACTACTTAGTGAATGCCTATCAAAAGAATATGTCAGTACCCTTTACATGATGCAACACCACTTAGTTGATGCTGTCAGAAACTTTGCTTCAAATTAGATTAGCTGCCTATCATTTGGCACTGAATTATATATCCATGCCTGTCAGGTATATCTTAATAAGTCAATTTATGTACAAAAAAAGTTTCATATAAAAATAAGCTCATATTTCATAGACCTATCAGACACAAAATAAAGGGCTAAAGTACACAAAAACATTAACTTTAATACTAAATTAAAAGTGGTTTGTATGTCCAATTTTATTTACTATATTCATACTAAAAGAAAAAGGAGTGTGTATACAAGTCATTAAGTAATAGTATGTATGTATGTACATACACGTTAAGATTAATACTGTATTCAAAAGTATTTTCAGTATTAGATTTACTAACTATATCCATTTAAACTGTCCTGAAAAATAACTATTTTAGACATATTAAGTTATGCCTGCCAAGCACAGATATACACTAAAGATTTTGGTCCCATTTTAGGTAGGTAGTACTTATGGTAGTAATGTTATGAAAAAGCAATGAAAATAATGAAAGAAATAAATACATAGTTTCATTCGCATTGCTTAGTGTTACTGTAAGTCACTTGATAAGCAAAATATTTTAAACAAACTATTTAGAGGAAGAATGAAAAAAATTATAGTGTATATCATATATTCCTTTTTAGGGTGGATAGAATTACTGATTCACAATATCTGCTCAGTAAGTTAGTTTTCTAACTCACCTAGTTTGCTTCTTATATATTCAAATAATTAATTTGGGTATATGAACATAATTTTTGAATATCTTTTGGATTAGAAGCGGTAAATTACAATCTTTTGTCAAATAGTTATTATGTTTTGCTTATCAAGTGGTGTCATGTAAAGTGATATTACGAAGTGTAGTATTTAATGGGGATCGTGAAAGGGGGTAGTTAAGAGTAATTTATTTTTAATATAAACACTGGATGAATGCGTGAAGTTTCATTTATTACTTCAAAACAACAATATTACATTTACAAAAACAAACATTGTCACTACCTCTAAGCTTTGTGGGGTGGTCAGAGATCCTACTTATGTTACTTAAAGGGACATAATTAAATACATATCAAAATACTGAAATGTACACCAAAATATAGCTAAACGCACAAGGTTAGGTTTGTGTTGGAATTGTTTTATTTTGGTATACAATTCAGTATTTTTGGTGTGCATTTTAGTATTATTTGGTGTTCGTTTGCTAGCCTTACTTAAATTAAGGTAGATTTACATTCCATTCTCTATTACCTTCGCACGAACAGTGTGTACCCATTTGCTGTTAACATCAAACCTTTTGCTGTCCAAAGTGTCTTTTAAATCCTCCCTTCTATCCTGTCTTAAATGGCATAAGATCCTCTTAAATAATGCAACTACACCTTTACCCCCAACCGCCAAATCGCCATTTTTATTTATGGCAACCCCAGATAATTCGCGCGGCATGTTGTCAACAACATACGGAGGGCCATTGGAATCTGTATAGAAGTATTGAAGACTACCACTGGCTAAGAACACTTTATCACGATGACAAGTTAGTTGGGTAACATTCTTACGATCGTACAATACGTTAAAGGACAACATTCGAGGTGTAAACGAACCTTTTTGGAGCATCAACAGCTGATTGTTGTGCGTGTAATAAAAAAAATTGTCGCAAAGAATTAAGTGATCAAAATGGGTGAAGTTTGTCACGATTTGCTCGGTGATGTTGTAGTAAATGAGCATGGAGTGAGGATGGGATGGCGGGATGATGATCATCACGCCTTTCTCGTCGAAGAAGAGTGCGCTGGCTTTGAAGTACTTGTAGTAGGGTTCGGCGTAGCTGTGGCCGACGCTGTAAAAATATAGGCCATCGTGGGACCCAAAGAACACTTTCTTTTGAGCTTCGTTGATGGCGATTGAGTAGCTTTGTATAGTTGGTAGCCCTGAAACAAAGATATACACTATATAATCTTTAAAAGGGATTAATAGTGTATATGGTTGCTAAGATTCTGTGACATTTGTACGGCGCGGCTGCTACCCAAGTGGCAACGCCGCAATGGCGATACGATATGTCAGTCTAATCCAAAATCACATAATTATGCATTGGGTAAGTTACGTAATCTTTCTAAATGAATCTCATACGTCATAATCTCTATCGCCTTAGCGTTTAACTCATTCGACGCCGCGCCATTTTTCAGCGTCTTACTAGCGGAGCCGCCATACAAACGGTCATGAACACGCGAGGCGTGTCCGCGGCTCTGCGACTAAGAAAAAATGGACACGCCACGCGTGTCCACTGGCTCTGCGACAAGTTTAATGTTTCTAAATACGTTAATAATACATTGTGGTAGTTTATTTCCTTAGTTCTGTTTGTGCAACGAAAGAGATAAGGTTGTGGCAACAGTATAGTGATTTTAAACCAGGAATTATGGCGGAATATGGATATTTAGGTAAATAGGTAAATGAAATATGATGTGATTCTCAAACTTACTTATATATTATTTAATTTATAATATTTTTTGTTGTTTGTATGCTATATAAATTATTTACTCATCTATCGACTAAAAACACTCAGAAACATATTATTTTGTAAGTACTAATATTATAATAAACAAGCTAACGTAGTGAGTTTGATGGAAAGTTACACAAACTTTTAGAACCTCTGGTCGCATACTCAAAGTGGACACGCGTCGCGTGTTCTTGGCATCCCACAAGGGGTTCGTTTTTAGTATAAACATAACTTCTTTCAAAGTAGAAACCACGTGAATATATGGTTATTCGTGTGGTAAATACCATGTACACAAATTCTTATTAATTTTTTTCATGTACTTTTTGAGATATAATCGAAAACTTATGGACACGCGAGGCGTGTCCGCGGCGTGGCGAGTAGAATTTTCATGGACACGCGAGGCGTGTCGTTGGCTCCGAATGAGTTAACCACGGGCACAAATATAAGAATACTATCACGGGGAAAGCGGATCTGTGGTTGGGAACTAGCATAATATAAAAAATATCGTTCTGTTGTTGGGAAATAACATGTAAAGAATGATATATTATGGTACGCATTAAGTTACCCCTTCTAATTGGCATCTAATCTAATTGGCGACACCGCTAACCATCTGTCACATTGAGTACTGACTATTTGATCATCACGTAGGTTTGACATGGCCATAGCACAGATAATATAATACTATACAGTATTAGGTAGGTAGGCCATAGTATTAGGTAGGTAGAATTGTGTAGGTATATAGTGATGCGAATGTCTAACTACCCGTTAACCCAATGGTCTTGGAGGTGTTCTTTTTGTTATCTTGATACTTTTAGCATTAGTTACGGATACAGGTAAAAGATAGCACATTGTCCAATAGATTATATTTCTCATAGTCGCCTCCTACTACATTTATGTCGAGAGAAAATGCAGCTAGTCAGCATTATAATTAACTTTGTAAGTGCCGATTATTGCTTATTTCAAAAAATAGGCCGTGATGAGTTTTATATAAAATATAAACAGCTACATCATTCTAAATATGTCTTATAACGTTTCTACTTTCACAGACTATTAGCTTCTTTTTCGGGTAATAGGTAGGTACAAGTAACCAAAGAGAATGTACGCGAATGTATATTGTATATGTGCTTACCTTCAAATAGTCAATTTAATCAATCTACAGGAAGGAGCCTGATCACCATCACAACGGTCCATCTAGATGTGGTCTCTAGATGATGACAGGGCGCATTATGTACATACAAATTATCATCTTAGTATCACTACATAGTATAAAACAAAGTCGTTTCCTCTGTCCCTATGTCCCTTTGTATGCTTAAATCTTTGAAACTACGCAACGGATTTTGATGCGGTTTTTTTTAATAGATAGAGTGGTTCAAGAGGAAGGTTTATATGAAGAATAACATCCATTAAATAGCCAGCAGTGCGAAACCGGAGCGGGTCTCTAGTTAAGTCATAATTTTAAGATTAGTTTGTGACATGTTTATAACCAAATAAAGATATTATTACCTTTGATCCTTTTGGCGAATTTGCTGCCATTCTTCAAGGTGAAGGCATGGTAAACTTTCACTCCGGGGGCTCGTTCACTCACTTTGATGAAGTACAAGTTTCCATCACCGTCAAACATCATATTCGTGGGATAAGCATATGAGAGATTCATGGAATACTTTAACGTGTACAGAGTATCTCCTACTTGAATTATTGAACAATCTTCTTCGATATTTGTGAGGTTTTTACCCAAAACGGAACTTATTACTGCTAGCACAAGGATTAAAATCATTCTTTTGGATATATTAAGTAAAATTAATAGGTTACTATTTGTATTTTAATTAATTTTTAATTATTTAATAACTTATTGAGATAAATATACCTACTAGTACACTGAGCAATAGTTTTTCTAATAATGATCTAATCATGCCTATAAATGATATTACTTATATCTTTACTAGAATTTCCTCCTATTTATAAAATAATAAACATTATATACAGGGCCTTCCATAATGCTTTGCATACTACTAGCGTAATACTTAATGTACTACTAATTGTAATATGAACATAATTTAATAATGTGAATAATTTAATGGAAGACAAATGGAAATTTGCCTATTGTTTAGAATAGTCAGTTCAGTTAAGTGCTAACTATCTGAAAAAAATTCAATACTTCAATAAAATTAATGATTAATTGATTTCAATAATAATAAACTATTTTCTAAAGACAAAGATAAATACCCGAACCCCTGACCACCCCGAAAGTGATAATAATCATAGAGGTAGCGTATGCATAGTATATGTTACAGTGATAATAGTTATACAGTTGTTTTACGAATGCGATATACACAATTCTTTAAGTGACAATCTGATGCAAGAGAGTTTCTTATGGTACTGTTATAGATTAAAATAATAAGTAAGTTTTGCTCGCGTAAGCCTCCTCATACCGCGTCGTTTTAAGTGCTGACTTTGCAGCCAACGTTTCATTATTAGTATCGTGCGTTCATATCGGAGTTCTCTTCCAACCATCAAATGGTTAAGACGGTTCGCTAACAATACCTTGTATTCGGCTTAGGGAAAATAAAAAGTGTTTTTTTTAAAAACCTATTTCATTTCGTCCGCACAACATTGGTGGCAGCGGTGGGATACCGTTCTTGAGGCATATCGTATATATGCCCACCGGTATTCCGAACAAAGCGCGAACGAAATTCGGTGTGCTTGTAAGCCGTGAGGAGCCGTACCTCACGCCAGTGCCGTACTTCCCGAGGAAGCTCGTCAGTCGTGACACAGGCCGTGTCACGCCAGCCCTCGACCAGCCGAGCGTAGCAGCCGTCGCAGACGTCGTTGCAGCGAGAGATCTGCAACCCCGAGAACCGACGTCGTCCTCTGCTGTCCAGCAGAAACCCGGTAACAACATCAGGACTAAAGTGATGCAGTTTCTACTGTAAGTGAATCTTTTCTTATTTTGTGGGAGAGCGAAGCACCTAAACATCTTTAAAGAGGATTTTCTACTGAGATTTTATATTTTATCGTTACTTTTTTTAGTTTTTTTTTAGTTTTTGTGACTAGCTTTGATTTATACCCTTTTTTAAAATGGCTCCTAAAAAGGACATAAAGAATGATGAGTTCACAGACGCAGAGGAAGTCGAGACAAAGAAGTTGTCTCTCAACCTCCTTACTAAATTTATAAAACCCTATAATGGGGATAGGGCGTCTCTTCCCGCGTTTCTCACGAATTGTGAGAACGCCATTGAACTGGCAGAAGATAGCCAGTTGAGCTTCTTATGCAAGTACATAATTTCACAATTAGAGGGAAAAGCTCAGTTAGCTTGCTCCCTACGGAGATTCGACAAATGGTCGGATTTAAAGAATTTCCTTAAAACAAATTTCGGGGAGAAAAAGCACTCCACCCACTTACTTCTAGAACTTCAGAACTGTAAACAGTTCTCGACCGAAGAGGTCATTCAATTCTCATTGCGGATAGAGGCTTGCCTAACAAGACTCCTATCTGATATTCAATTTTCGGGATGTTCGGAGGCCGAGAAGCCTGGCAGAATAGCTGCCATGGAGGATCTGGCACTCAACACCTTCCTCCTAGGGTTAAACCCTAATTTTTCTCATATAGTCCGATGTAGAAACCCCAATACGTTGAGTGAGGCTATCACTCACGCTATTGAAGAGGAAAAGCTCTTCAACCTCACGAAGGTATCGAGGCCTTCGAAGGTATGCAACCGTTGCGAAAGGCAAGGGCATACATCCAATGAATGCTTTAAGCATAAATCCAAATTTTACCCAATTAATTTTCAATCCAATTACAGGGCTAATAATTCTAGGCCTAATAACTATTCTTATAATAATCCTAATTCTTATAACAATAATTTTAATGCTAATACCAAATTTTGTAAGTATTGTAAGAATCCGGGGCATACGATACAAGAATGCCGAAAGTTGGAGTTTAAGAATAAGTCTAATCCCCAACAAGCACAGCGAGCACCTTATCAGGTGAAACCTGAGCCTCGCGTGTCTGCACCCGTACAACACGTTGTATGCAAGTCCGCCACAGAGCAGACTTTAAATTAGATGACGCTCCTGTTGTGTGTCGCCCGGGGGCGTATACAGAACTTAAGGACACACTTAAAGATGATCCTATTTTTTCTAATTTCTCTGATTTTTCTAATTTCTCTGATTTTTCTAAGTTCTCTGATTTTTCTAATTTTTCATCTCAACCAAAGTTGTTGAGTTCGTCCCAGTCACAAGACTTGAGACAACCCTCTGAGTTCACTGAGTTTATTACATCTCAACCCCAGCAGTTGAGTTTCGATTCTAAATTGAATCAATTTTCTAAGTTTAACACTTATAATGACGTCAAGTCTAAACCTGTTAAGGAGCCTGTGGTTTGTACAGATGCTCCGAAGGTCATTCATTCTGTTCCTATTTTTGAAACGAAAAGTTTGTTACGTATTTCTTTACCACATTTATATATTAATGCACCGCAACATTGTTCCGCACCTTTGTGCTTTTTAATTGACACGGGCGCTTCCGTAAGCGTCATGAAAATTACATGTTTCGATACTTTACCGAAACTTTCTAAGGAGATCATTAAACTGAAAGGTATCAATGACTCTGAATCCTTTTGCGAGACTCTTGGCTCGTTTAATTTAAATTTTTGCATACAGAATAGTAATTATTCTTTTAAATTTCACGTCATAAACGATGATATTAACCTTAATTATGATGGCATGATAGGGTCAGATTTTATGAGATTTTTCAATTGCACACTTGATTTCAATTCAAGTGAACTGTATTTACATGATCATATTTTTAAAATAAAGTACACGCAACCTACATACATTATTCCCGCACGCTCAGAAGCCGTGATAGAATGTAACTTAACTAATGCTGACAAAGATTTACAACGGCTATTTCCACGAAACGAGGGGCTGATACTCGATCACAGGATTTGTGATGGTGTTTACGTATCAAATTGCATCGCCACTATTAAACAAAACAAGCGTGTGAACGTCTCAATTTTGAATACCACTGAAACACCAGTAAAGGTAGATAATTATTCCGTGTACTTAAGTCCTATTGATTACGATAATTTTTCATTTCCGATAAATAATACTTACATTTATTCCAACCTTTCTCGTAGAGAGAAAGTTTTAAAACTTGTTCGTCATGAGCATCTTAATCCAGAAGAGAAGAAGGCTCTTTTGGATTGCTGCGCAGATTACGCTGACATATTTCATCTCGAAGGCGAACCATTAACACACACTCATGCATTGAAACATAACATTAACACGGGAGACGCGGCTCCCATCCACGTCAAATCATATAGATTTCCGGAATGCCACAAGGAGGAAGTTGATAAACAAATCAACTCCATGTTAGAACAAGGCATTATTCAAAATTCAATCTCCCCATGGTCCGCCCCTGTGTGGATCGTTCCTAAGAAGGCAGATGCCTCTGGGAAAAAGAAATGGCGTATAGTCATTGACTATCGCAAACTCAATGACGTAACAGTGGCCGAAATTTTCCCAATTCCATTGATTAGTGATATTTTGGATCAATTAGGCAAAGCTAAATATTTTTCCACACTTGACCTTGCTTCCGGTTTTCACCAAGTATTAGTCGATCCTTCAGATATTCAGAAAACCGCTTTTACAATTGTTAATACTAATGCTTCAACAGGGCACTACGAATTTACACGAATGCCTTTCGGACTTAGGAATAGTCCGCACACATTCCAACGTCTTATGACGATGGTTCTTACGGGATTACAAGGATTACATTGCTATGTTTATTTAGATGACTGTATAGTCTATTCATATGACCTCCCTAGTCATATGGAAAAATTACGTTTAATTTTTGATCGTTTTCGTAAATTTAACCTCAAGTTACAACCCGACAAGTGCGAATTTTTACGTCGTGAAGTTTCTTATTTAGGACATGTCATAACCGACCAAGGGGTCCAACCAAACCCAGATAAGGTGAAGACTATTACCAATTTTCCGATTCCACGTAATGTTAAAGATATAAAGTCATTTTTAGGACTAGTTGGTTATTATCGTAGATTTATTCCAAATTTCTCCCAAATTACGAAACCTCTTACTAGTTTACTAAAGAAAAACATTACTTTCGTTTGGAATCCTGAACAGGACCAAGCATTTAATTTATTAAAGGAAAAACTAACTACTGCACCTTTATTGCAGTATCCTAATTTTGAACAATCTTTTATTTTGACTACGGATGCTTCTAATTACGCCATAGGCGCTATCTTATCTCAAGGCGATATTGGCAAAGATAAGCCCATCGCTTACGCATCCCGAACCTTAAACAAGGCGGAATGCAATTATTCCACTACGGAACGCGAAATGTTAGCTATTATTTTTGGCGTTAAATCCTTTAGACCATATCTTTATGGTCGAAAGTTCACCATAGTTACTGATCATCAACCCTTAAGGTATATTTTTAATGTTAAAGATCCAAGTTCACGCCTTATTCGATGGCGTTTGAAACTCGAAGAATACGAGTACGACATTGTTTATAAACAAGGCAGACTGAATTCAAATGCTGACGCATTATCTAGATATCCTATTCACGTTACGACACGTTCAAATCGTAATCAGGACACGAGTCCTTACTCTGAATCTTATGAAACATATTTCAAATATCAATTTACTAACACTTTAACTACACTTAATACACAAATTGAGGAACACTCACAGAGTATTCATACTACTAAATTCGATTTCATTGCTATACCTACTTCTCTAGATTTTGACGAGAGTATGCCAAATGTTAACCAAATTTTATCCAATTTATCTAACTCTGAATCTTTACTTAATAATGAACGTGAACCTTTTACTATTCTACCTTATGTAGATGGTAATAAAACTTATTTCTTTTTATTTACAAAAACTCATCATTTCGAAGAGAGTAATTATAAAACTATTTTTAATTTACTAATGAATTTACGAGATCTTATTTTAACAAATAACCCCTCTCTTACTGATCTCGCTATCACTGACTTTATTGAACCTTTTTCTAAGTTCGTTTATACTAAAGTACATAATATGATACGTTACATATTTCATAACACTAAAGTTAAGATACATATATACAAAAACAGTTTAAGATATCCTACTCCTGCGGAAGTACCGCAGATATTAAAGGACAATCATGATTCTCCAATTGCCGGACACCCAGGTGTCAAACGTATGTTAAATAGAATTAAAGAATCTTTTTATTGGAAATCTATGTCAACTGACATAGAAAATTATGTTAAAAACTGTAAGCTCTGTCAAGTCAATAAACCTTACAGACATAAGAATAAATCACCTATGATTATTACTACTACGAGCACAAAACCCTTTGAACGACTAGCACTTGATGTAGTCGGACCTTTACCGAATTCCGGTAATCAACAGTTTAAGTATATGCTTACAATGCAAGATGACCTAACTAAATTTACATGCGCTTATCCCATGGTATGTGCAACAAGCGAAGAAATTGCTTCTAATTTAATACATTTCATGTCTCTTTTCGGTTTCCCAAAGACAATTTTGACAGACTTAGGTACATGTTTTACATCGGAATTATTTCAACATGTGACCAAAATTTGTAAGATTAAGAATCTTTTTACCACTCCGTATCATCCACAAACAAATGGCGCGTTAGAACGTAGTCATTCCACTCTAAAAGAGTATCTAAAATCTTATGTTAATGAGAATCAAAATGATTGGCATAAATTCTTATTTACAGCTATATTAGCTTATAACACTACTCCACACAGCACTACTCAGTTCACACCTTATGAACTCTTATACGGTTATAAACCATCTATACCATCTTCATTATACGATTCTGGTTCGGATAACACTTATCCAGAATATATTAAGTATTTACAGTATCGCATGAAGTATTGTCGCGATAAGGCAATACAAAATATTAATAATAGTAAGGAAAATTCCAAAGGCTATTATGATAGATCCACACGTCGGATCGAATATAAATCGGGAGAATTAGTTTACTTGAAATGTCATCATAAACAAGGTAAATCCCTTGCGCCTGTTTGGAAAGGCCCTTATAAGATTATCAAAGTTTTTAACCATAACGTTATTTTAGCTATTGGACGTAAACACGTGAAATATCATTTTGACCAAATTAAACCTGCCAATTGTTCTCCGCATTAATTCTAAAATATTTTAATTAAGTTGATATATTGAATTGATATATACTATAAGTAAGTACAAACTATCTTCTATTCTCTATCTTTCCAGATTCTTATTTCTTCTGGGCAACACGTTTGCCGAAAATGTTATAATAACTCCGGTTATTCATAGTCCCGGAATCCACTTTGAACCATATACACGAATTAGATTTCACAACGATTTTTGGAAAATTATAACATTTATTGACACGGTCTCTTTTGAACCCCATTTGGACAATATTGAGCAAATTTTGTATAAAACTTACGATTTATGCGTTAAAGCGAATGTTAGTAATTTTATTGAATGCAAGGATATATTAAGTCCCATTAAGATTTTGCTAAAATCTAATTATCAAAAATGTAACTCCTTGTCGCACATAATGTCGACTAATTCCCCAATTAGGCTAAGACGCTCCCTCGAATTCGGAGGAGAAGTGCTTAAATTCTTTTTTGGAACATTAGATGCAGACGATGCGCGCAAATATGATGCCGCATTGGAAAACACTCAGAAAACTGAGACTGAAATCTTTCACTTAATGAAAGACAATATTCAAGTAGTAAAATCTACAATTAATAATTTTAATTCTACTATTTACAAGTTGAATAAAAACGAAATTAAATTAAATGCTCAATTAAATCAAATTAACGAAATTTTGTCCCAAACAACTAAAAATAATGATCAATTATTATATATGTCTCGTATAAACAGTCTCCTGAATATTGTAGAGGCTTCTCTATTTACTATTTCTAACCTCTTGGACACTACTCTGAATTCTATTCTCTTTTCTAAGTCTAATATTCTACACCCTTCTATCATAAGTCCTTCTAGTTTATATTTAGAACTATCTAAGCATAGTAATTTACTGAATAGTCGTCTCGATTTCCCTGTCGTTTTGAATATCGATAATATACATAACTTAATGGATATCTCAAAGCTGGTCTCCTATTTTTATAATAAGAAAATTGTATTTGTTTTACAAATTCCATTAGTTTATCCAGAATTATATACTGTGTATAAGAATATACCTTTACCAATTCCTCATGATCAAAATAAACCAAATACCTTTTCTTTGGTTCAACCTTCTAAATCTTATATAGCATTAACAGAGGATAGACTGCAATACGCATTATTAGATAATTTACAAGATTGTCAAAAGATTTATAGTAATTATTCTATTTGTCCTCAATTAAATTCTTATTCTACTATTAACAACCCTTGTTGTGAAAGTAAACTTATTTGTGATGTAATATTGTCTATGCCAAAAGAATGTAACACTAAATTACTATTTGGAAATATTGATATTTGGCAGAAACTGCTTAATAACAGATGGATTTTTGTTCAATCTTCTCCTACTAAATTAACAGTGAAATGTGATAACAACATTATTACAGATTATTCTATACATGCCACAGGTATTCTAACCCTAAATGAAAATTGTATTGGTTATGCAAAAACCACACAGATAATTCCAAGCTCTACTAAAAATTTATTAATGTCTAGTAACTTTGAAACTGATTTTGATATAATTGAAGATGATTGTTGTCGAAAAGAAAAATTTAATCATACTATTCCATATTTAGCTCCTATAACGTTATCGAACATCGATTTAGAATCTTTACAATTCGCAAAATATGATTTACACAATTTAGAAAAAGAAATAAATAATGCTGAAAGTAATTCGCATTTTATAAGATACGGAACTTATTATTCTTATACAACATATACTATTGTAATACTTATTTTGGCATATATTGCTTTCAAATTGTATAAGTACTTTAAAGGATGTGATTCTTCTAATTGTTGTATTGCAATATACAACCAGTGTTATAATAAAAAGCTTTCCAGGGAAAAGCATAAGGTCTCTATTGAATTACATGAGATAACAGATGATTCTGATTCGACTTCCAGTAAAGTAGATTTTAGAAATTTAAGTAATCATTAACGTTGATGTTTGTTTTAGTTAAATTTCAATGTTTTATTTTAGACTAATTACTAATGTTTGTAAAACCGTTTTAACTATTTGAGATTTTCTAATTTCGAATTTTAAGTTCTATTTTTGTTTTGATTTCGCTTCACCCTCTTAAAGGGATAAAGCTCAATTTTATAGGGGGGGCTGTTATAGATTAAAATAATAAGTAAGTTTTGCTCGCGTAAGCCTCCTCATACCGCGTCGTTTTAAGTGCTGACTTTGCAGCCAACGTTTCATTATTAGTATCGTGCGTTCATATCGGAGTTCTCTTCCAACCATCAAATGGTTAAGACGGTTCGCTAACAATACCTTGTATTCGGCTTAGGGAAAATAAAAAGTGTTTTTTTTAAAAACCTATTTCATTTCGTCCGCACAACAGTACCCAGAAAAGGAATATAAGTATACATATATGGGTGATGGACTAATGGTAACTTTACAGGCAATTATCTCGAAAACACTATTTTTCCCATTTCCGCGACAATGTCCTACAATTGTATATCGTTTTCCACTAAATCTCCAAACCCTGTTTACAATAAAGGGTTAGCTTAGTACCACAACACTACCCCGCAAGCGATAACGGCCGTAAAGCGTATATTTATGTAATTATGAAACATCCTGTACTTGTAAAAGTATGTTGAACAATTCCTTGAGATAATATTACTATAATGCATATTATAATAACAAGTACGTTATAAATCTTAGCAATTTTCACATTCACGTCCATTCTACTCGAAAGGATTTACAGTGGAAACGGTTCCGAATATGATCAAACCCTTTTGTTAAAGACAAATAATAATCAAATAAAACATTGTTTTATTTGTCAAGATCGGGACAAATGGGGAACTGTGATCTCTGCCTATCCCTCTGTAGGTAAACGGGCATCGTGTGTATGTATGTTTGTAGTGTACGAATTATATTATATTGTTCAGGTACCTAAGCAAAAGGTAACAGGTTGTAATATGGCCACAAATAAACGATAGAATGTTTGGATAGCTGATTTCGACACGCAAACCTCTTTCTGCCGGTAAGGGTCGTGAATGTATGTTATGTCATGATTTTTTTCAATCGATCAAACGATTTCTTTAATTGGGACGTTAGTAAATATCTTCATTATATTGCCATTGAAAAAAAAAATAAATCATTTATTATAGTTGGATTTATTTATGCAAGTGTATGGGTGAACACTCATAATGCATGAATATTGTATAATATTCAATCTTCAACTCGCGTGCAAGGTGCATTTCGTGTAAATTAAAACTGATCCTTTACACTATGAAGTGACACTTGCTTAATGTAAATGCGCCTTCAGTTTTCGTTCATTCCTTCAATTGCTCATTCTTGCTATCGTTCGTTCATTCATTGGCGCTTGTGATTAAAAAAATTCAAAACTCTCTGAAGTTGTAGAAAATATTTAGAGTGAATTCGGTGGCTTGGTATACCAATGGGTAGTACCAAAAACTCATCCAGAATGGAGGAAACAAGCGGTTCTTTTGTGCAGGCTATATATCCACAACCTCGGGTGCCACATGCGTCAAGTCCGTTGCACCGTTCATATTATGTTCCAATCCCACAGCAGATGGTTTTCCACCAACCTCCTCAGCCACCTGTTGGTTCTGGTGAAGGTGCTACAGCTCCTCCTCATGAATTGTTGCAACAACCGAAGAAACCAAAACCATGGTATAAGTTTGACCCGAACCAAACGATTGATGAATGTAAGTAAAAATACATAGTATCGCGCGTTTTTTAAATAGTTTCTCATGATTATCTCGACACCATTTATCCAGTTCCTTGTGACAGAGGCTAAGTTTAGTTAAAGAGTTGCGATGAGAATCGAAGGCGTTATGCTAAATTTTGCCGCATCGGCACCTAAACCTACGCGACATTTTAAAAGTCTACCATAGTTGTTTTAAATACTAATTTGATAGAATATTCCATGTATGCAACTAGTTTATGGTTTTGAAAACAGCATGTCGATGAGGAAAACAGAAAACACTGTATCAGACTAGTAGGATCCTACAATTTCTCCTGGTTCCATCAGAGATAACGATGATTGATGTGAGAATGATTTAAAAAAAAATCAAGTAACCAGATAGTTCAGCCCTTGTTGCTTATAAGACAGTCACATACCCTTACTAATGTGGTAGTGAAGATGGAAATCAATAATCACTGTTGTGATGTATATTTTTATTTAGGTGATTCAACATCATCACTGACTACTGCCTCACACTGACTATGTGTGTTGACTATAGCATAGTTTATATGATCATACATATACATCCTTTATTCCCCTTCAGGGTGGAAGGAACCTTGGAGATATTATATCTCTTGGGCACTGTTTAGCATGAATATTGGGGATGCATGTCATAATGGAACATTGGTAATAGGTTTCAAGCCTATTGTCCAATAGATTCTATTTACCCCTAAACCCTTAGTTGATTACAACATGCCAGAAAGAACAGCAGCTATTTAGCATTCTTTTTACATCCTAGACTAGCACAGGACTAGGTTCATGTGGTAGTAAATGAAATAATTTGCAATAATGGCCATGGAGTTGCTAACCTTAGATCCCTGATAAGGCATAACTGTTGACTGAAATAACATTACCAGTATGTATGCATGTTCCAGCGCCTGACCGTATAGAGATGTACAAACTGACTGTGGGCGTAGAGCCCTGGTTTGGGGTGGAGCTTCCACCGCAAGGCTTCATGGAGCGAGCAGGAGTGTGGTACAAACAGTTTTGCACCATATCTATAAATGAAGTCTGTGCTATACCCCAATATGGAGCATTGTTGCCCATTTTGTTAATCTTGTCAGTTCAGAGGTAAAGTACCTAATATACATAATAATATGTTAATTTCTTTTGGGGTGAAATTCTGAGATATACTTAGTCACTTTTAGTATTACTATTATGGTTGTGATGCCCCTAGTGTGAATTAGTACTTGCTAGCCCCTCACCTAATAGATTTTAAGCACCCCAAGTTCCTTAGTCACTTCCCACTACTAGTTAACTATATCATCTTTATTTCTTTGCTGCTTTCCCCAAGCTCAAATATAACTAATATTTCCCTGAAAGACCTGTCCAACCTCCCAGGCATTTTGGATTTTGATTATATATTTGTGTTTTATCTTGTGCTTGTCTGGGACATAAAAAGAATGCTAACTAGCTGCCGATCTTCCTGGCATGTCATAGGAGGAGGAGACTAGGTGTATATGGAATCTAATGGGCGATAGGCTAGCCACCTGTCACCAATATAGTGACCAAGAAGATTTTTTCATGTCTCCAAAGTTCTGTCCACAAGGATTAAAGGACGTGAATATATATGTATGTATGTGTTTTTTCAACTCCGCAGACTGTTTATGATGACCATACGTCAGCTGGTATGCGGCTCGCTCCAGATTACTTCAGACGTTATAGTGAAGCCATTGTTTTCCACTATTAACAATGGATATATTCATCCAACGCTAACCATGTTAGGGGCAATGTTCAAGACTCTCCGGGAAGCGCTAAAGCCTCTCCTCAGCATAGCTTCTGATGCTGTAGAGCCAGTGGCCAAGGTGTTGAGGGCTCCGAAGCTAGTAACGTTGCGTAGTGGACGAAGTGTTAGGAGTGGCAGGGTTCGCCGTGTTTGAATATAAGGAAAAATATTAATGACCCTTGACTGTGTTGCTTAACTTTGATGATTAAAAGTGTATGTGTACCAACTAGTGTAAGGTTTTTGTTATATGATGTACATACATACACATAAAGCCTGATGCCCTGTAGAGGGGTAGGCAGAGATCACGGAACCTGACAAACCACTTTCGCTTCATTGACTCTCATACACCCCCACATGCACACTCGGCGGTTATAAGTGCTTTTGACATATATATCGGTTAAAAGCCCTTTTATGTGATGTATTTTTATTTCTAAAGACACTCTAAAGACACTACACCTCTAATAACATAAAATGTTTTCCAATAATACAAATAAAATATGTTAACACAGTTGTTTTTATTTAAAAAACATTTTAAATAGTTAAATCACTACTACATAGCTGACATGGGACTTAAATATAATCAAATAATGTGCCTTACTTCCTGAAATGGCATTACATAATATACTTCACGACCTTTGTCCCATTTGGCGTAAATAAAATGTCAGTTTAGATACAATTTTTTTTTATGTGATGGTATTTTATTCACATATTAAAACTGGATTTGACTGCGGTGTCTTATGTACTAGTACAGGATATGACAAACTATAGTTAGAGTATTTTCTTAACATTAATATAGTTTTTAATGTATATCAAATTAGGTCTCTATGCCTTTAAAAAGGATTAATTATACATTACAATTATACATAAATACTTTCCTATACAAGATTGCTTATTGCTAGTTCTATGTCAAATATTACCTAACTGTTTTAAATAGATATCTAGGTTTAGACTATTCCTTAAATACAGACTTAAATTTTATAATTAATTCATATTAGTTCGTTTTAATCATGAAATATAATTCAAAAGCTCAACCTATTTTAGGTAATTCAAAACGTGAGCGTTCCTTTAGCCCCGATGTATTGAAGCACCTTATTTTCAGCCAAATGCTTGGTGTTGACTGGATGATGGTGTACCTCCGGGTTTTGAACCCTGGTCAGTTTGCCACAATGCTCCACTCTCACATATTTGTAAATCTTCTCTATAGTCCCAAGTATAAACGTGCCTTTGTTGTCGAAAGCCGCAGAAGTGATACTACTAGGGGCATGGCTTACTATAACACCTTTGTTAGTGCTTTGTTTCTTGAAGTAGCGCAGGTTATTATTGGCAACAACTACAAGGTCATGGTAAAACGTGATCTGGGCTTGACCCAAGATTTGAACATCATCTATCAGTAGAGCGGAGAACGAATCTCTAGCTAAGTATAACAACCTGCCGTTGGATGTGAAATAGAAATTAGTGCCATCTATGGCGATTTTGTCGAACTCCTGTATGTTGACTGGGTATTTTTCTTTAGAATCCACGCCGTATAAGACATTCGTTCCATTGGTTTGTTCCACGACGAATAAAAGACCTTTGGAGTCTACTAATACCTCTTCAACGGCTATTTTCTGCACGTAGCTAGTGGCTTTGTTGTGCTCTAGAGTGTAGGTGAAAATTCCGTAAGAGGAGCCGAAGAAAACCCGGTTGAGCTTGCGGTCTACGGCTATCGACCATCTGTACTGGTCTGGCAAACCTGGAAGTGAAACATACATACATTAACATATATTTACGTAAGGACGATGGGCTAGCAATCTGTCACCAATGTGTCATATGACATCACAACACCAATATTATCTCATTGGTAATAAATGCTATTGATTTCTAGTCCCTTAGTCGCGTCCTACGACATGCCGGAAAGAACGGTAGCTAGTTAACATGTTCTTGTACGTCTCAGCTAACAAGATAAAACAGTGAATATATATGAACGGCTATCAACTACTTTGAAAGATAGATACTACTATCTGGTACACGATAATAAAGTCCATTCAAAATGATCCTCAAGTCTATGTCCACCCCGAAAAAAATTAATGGTCATTATGTGTATGCATACAAAAAAAAACCAAAAAGACAAACGCGTTCACGACCATTAACCCTTGCGGGGTAGTCAGTGATTCAGGTTTCAATCTCCGCAATTGCGAAGGTAGTAATTCTATCGACACCTCGAACCCACGCGTTGACCAGATAGTACTCAATGTGACAGGTGGTAAGCCATGTCGCCATTTACAAGCACTAACTATTACTTGTTCGACTAACAGGTAGGTTTCCTCACGATGTTTTCCCTCACCGTATAATTCGATGCAATTCGTAAATGTGTTTTTATTATAAAATTATAATTATGAAATTGTACATAGAAATTCATTAAACAAATACATTTATTTAAGTATAAACAGTTAACAATTCTAAAATGTTTATAAAGATAACATTATAAACGCGAGATTCTGTCTACCCCGAAAGTGTACTATACATCCATAAAATGGAATACCTTCGTAGATACGATAGGAAACTCACGCCTCTGACTACCCTGCCGGGTTAACGGTCGTAAGTATGTTTTGACGTCACTCCACATACACATTCCAAAATAGTAGATTGTACTATAGCTGTGTGTAAACAAACAAACAAGCGAAAGAACTACTTTAGTTATACACACACTTACGACTTTTATTCCTTTAGAAGTGGACAGAACTTCAAGCCATGATCTCATAGCATATACATTAGCATTCTTTTCACATCCCAGACGACTTTAACACGAGCACGAGACTTTTCTACCTTGGACTTTTTTTTTCTAAATAAACTAATACAAAATAGACACAAACATTACTTCCTCCAGCCTTCAAAACGTACTTATCACGACTGTTTCCCTACACAGGGGTAGGCAGTAATCACGTGTTCCCAGTTCTCACGATTTTAATCAACCATTTTCAGTTCATTGAGATACACCCTAGGAGGTTATATGTATGTATATCACATCACACTTTCAATATACATACAAATATATATTCACGCCTCTACGTCCCCAATGGGATAGGCAGAGACTCGATCGCCACCTGGACCGATCCTGACAAATCTCTTGACTTCACTCACACCCATTAACGTTTTCATATATGCTCTTCCGTTCTTCACACTTCATACACCCGCCTTGAGAAG
This sequence comes from Leucoptera coffeella, assembly GCA_030578115.1. Classification (NCBI taxonomy): domain Eukaryota; kingdom Metazoa; phylum Arthropoda; class Insecta; order Lepidoptera; family Lyonetiidae; genus Leucoptera; species Leucoptera coffeella. Next base: position 90,993 of record JAMBLF010001108.1, read on the forward strand.
AAATCTATATAAGATCTACGCGGCCTACTCTATAGATTCATTCTGTAACCCTCCTTTCATCTATCCGCTCCATGTGATATTTTTGTCACATCTTCTCTCATACCACAACGTTCACGAATCACATATACATTATATTATATAATCAACGACCAGACTGAAAAGAAAAAAAAACGTTTTTAACTCTACTTCTACGGGGAATCGGACCCTCACGATTAGCGTTCAAGTGGTTAACCGTTCACGCCATGGAGGTCTTCAATCAACGTATGTAAAGAAATGAATTTATTTTTAAAATACTTGTATGTATACAAAAGATCTTACTCAAGAATATGTGTTCTATAATATTTGTTACATGTGTGTCCGTTAAACTCTATCAGGCAGACATAACCATGGATATCTATTATATCTAGAACTATTGTGGTCTCATAAGGAACTTTGGTGACAAGTTGCTAGCCCATAGTCCAATAGATTCAATTTACCCCTAGTCCCTTAGTCACCTCTTAAGACATGCCGAGTTGAACGGCATCTAGTTAACAAGCTTCTTTTCGTCCTTTACTAGTTCGGAATAACTGGGGCCTTACTCCACTAATCCATTGTAGGCACAATATTCCCACAATACTCCGGAGTGCCAAAAGTGTCAAATTACGGGACTGAAGTAATATTGTGCCTTAAATGCATTAGTGGAGTAAGGCCCCTGTATGAATGAAAAAAGTGGACAAGGAGATTTAATATCTCCTAGTTGACATGAAAATGAAATATGATGCTAACTAGCTGCCATTCTTCAGTCCTAGGAGGCGACTAAGGGACTAGGGGTAAATAGAATCGGGGCGATGTGCTAGCAACCTGTCACTAATGTTCCATTATACCATCACAACACCAATATTCATGCTATAACTAACCTAAGACATATATTATCTCCAAGGTTCTGTCCAGCCCGAAAGGGATTAAAGGACGTGAATGTATATGTTATAAATAAGTTACCTTCAATCTTTGTGGCACTGTTTGCTCCTTTTTTGACTACGTAAGCGTGAAAACTACCTTTCCCATTAGGTTTGACGCCAACCTTAATGAAAAACAGATTCCCTTCATCATCAAAGAATAAATGGGTTGGATATGACCTCTTCAGTTGCAAGACATGGCTGAGCTTGTACATATATTCTCCAATTTTGATATCGTAACAGTCGTCTGTAGTATTAGAAGCGAATGTTCCAGTAAACTTCAGTAGAAGTAAAAACACGAGGAATTTCATCTTGCACAAGAATAACGACCGTTCGTGTTCACCGCTGATACGGGAATGAGCTGAAAAGTTGTACGCGTTGTTTATATGTTATGTTTTGTGGATTTATGAGAAAACAAATGAGTTGGTCGGTAGAACAATAGCTTGTGATTTGCTAGTATGAGACTAAAAAATAGTAACTAGCTGTCTGCAATGTATAGTGTCTAAGGATTTAGAGAGACATACTAGTTATTAATGAAATATAACTATAAATATAGATACTTGAATGAGAAGAGTGTACTGTGAACTTAGTACGATGTATATCTTAAAAGACCTTAAATTTAATAGGTCTTTTTATTTCGGTGTAGCTCAGACGAGCTTAACTCTGTATCAGTGGGTTCAGGGTTCAAAATATTATTGTTTTTTAATTTCATAAATACATTTTCGTAATAAAACGAACACGGTGAGGAAACATACCTATTCCTTGGAACAGGGAATCTGTCACATTAAATACTGACTATCTGGTTAATAGTGGGTTCGAGGTGGCCATACAATTATTACCACTGCAATTGCGGAGATAGATACTTAAACCTTTGTCTACTCTGCAAGGATTAATGGTAGGGAACATGTTCGTATTTGAATAAAGATCAGATCAGTACCTGTATGAAGAAAACGTCGTATCCTTAGAATTATATCCTTCAACGGCAGACTAATCTAAAACAGCACTTTATCACCTGTATATGGTTATCCATCCACATACTGACAATAACCAGTGTTACTTAACTTATTTAAGAAGTGTAAACTACAAACGTTTAAGAATTCCAAGTTATTTCTGTAATAATATGGTTGTGATTTTATCCGTATGTAAGAACGTATATTTATTATTGTAAAGGTAAAAATAATTAAAGGTAATAAAATTATATTATGCGTAAAGTTATGAGGTTTATCGCGTGACTTCATAGAAAACTACTAAAAGTAAATTAACTCATACGTTCACGACGTTTAATCCCTTTTTAGGTGGACTGAACTTCGGAGACACGATAATATCTCCTAGGTCACATTTAGTATGAATATTGGGATTGTAATCGACGTAGCACAGTTGTTTGGGGCTTGACTCTGTATCAGAGGGTACAGGGTTCAAATCCCGCTTGAACATGTACCAATGGAAATAAAGTTTAATGAATTTCTATGTACAGTTTTCGTGATAAAAATACATTTACGAAATGCGTCGAATACTACGTTGAGGGAAACATCGTGAGGAAACCTACCTGTTCCCCGAACAGGTAATATTTAGTGCTTGTAAATGGTGACATGACAACACGTGGGTTCGAGGTAGCCATAGAATTACTACCTTCGCAATTGCGGAAATGGACACCTGAACCTGTGACTACCCCGCCAGGGTTAATGGTCGTGAACGCGTTTGTCTTTTCTATTGGGGTCGTGATGTTGCAGGTTGCTAAGAAAAACAGGACTTAAACAGTATCTTTTATAAACAAAGTATTACCTTTGTTATCCGACGTTTGAGTTGACCCGTCACCATTGCAACATGGCTGAAACGTCGGGTAACAAAGGTAATACTTTGTTTATAAAATACATGGGATAAATCCCATTTTTCTTGTAAATTACGTACATAATTGTCCAAAATATAGTGTTGCTTTTACGTATCATTGTGTAAGTCAAGTCTCGTACAAAAGAACAATGATATTATAGAAACTGAACACGATTGAGTCAACTGAAAATAGATATTGTTACAATTTCTTAAACAACGTGTTTGTTTAATTTAAAAAAACTACTGTTTTTTACACAACGCGTATTTTACATTTCTCTGCGGAAACCTATGTCTTGGGTATTATATGTTATTATACTCTTCTTCATATAAATAAAATAGCTTATAAACATCTCATAAGTTTTGTTTACAACTGTATTATATATACATAAACATTAACGTCCTTTAATCCCTTTCGGAGTGATAGAACCTTTGAGATATAATATTTCTTAGGTCCCTTTTTAGCATTAATATCCAATGCTAGTCTGGGACGTAAAAAGAATGCTAATTAGCTAAGAAAGAAAGAAAGAAAGAAAGAAAAACATTTATTCACTGCTACAGATATACATTTTGACATAACACTATTTATACACACTGATAAAACAACAATACTCGTACATACATATAAGAAGTAGGCACTTGATGCAGTGAAAAGGTGCTGTCTCAGTATTTGATGCAGCTAAGCAGCATCACTGATCCTCCGACAGCACCCAAACCTAAGTCTGTCACTAGCTGAAAATCATATTATATACTATACATACATATATACACACATCCATATACATAGAACATATATACAATGATAACGATAAAAAAAAATATATAAAAAAATCTGATAAACGTACTTAGATGTTAAAAATTATATAATTTAGTATAAAAACTCCTAAGAAATAGTACACACGATTAATAATAGGTACAAAATTAAATTATATATATATAGATACTATACATAGATACACAAACGCTGTATAATTAAATACGTAAAAAATATATACAAACATAATACACAAGCAAATATAGACCTATGTACACAAGCTTAAATATGTAAATACATCCAATAAATGAATATATATATATATATATATATATATATATATATATATATCTCTGATACAATTATAGAAATTTGGTATTTGTAAACACAAGGTAAGATCATTGACAGGATTTAGGGGATGGATTTCTGTTGCTCCAGAAGATAAGCCTTGAACCTACGGTTGAAGACTCCCCTAGAAACAACATCGCGGATAGGTGGCGGTATATCATTCCAGCACTTGGACGCCGCAAACTTGAAACATCCTCGAAACGCTGCCGAATGGTGCACCGGCAAAGCAGCCCTAATCTTAAAGTGCCGTGGATTCACTGACCACTTGAGCTTTCTATACAAGTAAGACGGGCCCTCCGACCGAATGACACCAAACAACAGCGTTGCAAGGTGCAGCCGCCTACGGGACTGCATGTTCAGCAAGTTAGCGTCGTTCAAGTACGGAGAGACGTGGGAACGGCGAGGTATATTAAAGCAAAAACGGGTGCATGCGTTTTGCACCCGCTGTATCAATTTCCTAGTTCGGCCAAGTATGCAGCTACCATAGACAACATCACAGTAGTTCAGCCTCGACAATATCAACGCTTCGCTCAGATAGACACGCAAGTCTACACTGAGATATTCGCGGATATTGTAGAGCACCTTTAAACGGTAGAAGCAGTTCCCAACCACACTGAGGACATGCTTCTCAAAACGAAGCCCACTGTCCATCAGTAGGCCCAGGTTCCTGACCTCCTCTACCCTTTCTATGACGTTTCCCCTGATAGATACACCATTGGCCGACAAGACATCCACCGTATTCCGAATTTGCGACCGGCTTCCAAGAACTAAAAGCTTAGACTTGGAAGGGTTCAGTGCAAGACCATTCCTATCAGACCAACACGCAATTCGTTCAAGTTCAGAATTAATGCTCCGCATGCATTCCGACATCTCCGAAGGTTTGGCGGACGCATACAGCTGCAAATCATCAGCGTAGAGATGATATCGACTGCTTTCGATACTGCTAACAACATCCGTGCTATACAGTATAAAAAGCAGCGGACCTAAGATAGAACCCTGTGGCACTCCCCTCGTCAACACACGAGGGGAAGAGCACCGAATTCCACCGTCCATCCCCCGCAACCCAACGACTTGCGTTCGGTGAGATAAATAACTATCGAACCACTTCACAGCACCGGTAGAAAATCCATAATACGTCATCTTGGATAATAGCAAGGGTATGCTCAGACTATCGAAAGCTCTAGAAAAATCGAGTAATACCATTAGGGTGCTCATGCCATCGCCCTGGGCCTGCAGAACGTCGTCGACCACATTCGCCAAGGCGGTCGCAGTAGAGCGGCCCTTCCGGAAGCCCGATTGATACTCGGGCAAAATACCGTTTTCTTCTAGATATTTCGTAAGCTGAATACTCACAACCCTCTCCACTATCTTTGACACACATGGAAGGATACTTATGGGACGAAGGTGGGATATTTCAGTCGGGTTAGGTATTTTCGGCAACGGCAGGACCCTGGCAGCCTTCCAACTAGTTGGAAAGATACCAGTGCTGAGGCTCCTGTTCACAATCGCTGTCAATACGTCAATAGTCGTCGGCAAAGTCAATAGCAGCATGTCAATGTCAATGTCGTCAACACCCTTGGCCTTCGTCCTGATTGCCGAAACAATCCTAGTCACTGCTTCAGCCGAAACTGGCTCCAGCGAGAAAGACGAAGAACCAAACCGGTGATATTCAAAGTAAGTCAAGTCACTAATATTTATGTCTGCATTTCCTGGAATGTCCAGGAAATGCCCGTTAATCATGTCAGGATCGTCAAAATGAGGTGGTAAGTCAGTCTTGTCATTGTCAGTCAATATTATTTTTTTTAGGTCTTTCCACATGGTCTTGGAATTCTTCTTGTCGTTAATAGTCTTTTCAAAAAAAGCCTGTTTTTCAGAGCGTAGAGCCTGAACGACAAGTCGTTTCAGGTCCCTATAGTACTGCTTATGTGCCTCGATTCCAGTACGCTTAAAACGCTTGTAAGCATTGTCGCGTAGCCGCATCATAAGCAGTACAGTGCTCGTCAACCAAGGCTTAGGAGCGTCCTTCACCAAAATGCTCCTGACGGGGGCGTGTTTGTCAAATAGTCTTGTCATATTATCAGTCAAATGAGCTGCCATGTCATCAACAGCGTCAAGTTTCATCATATATGTCCAGTCTATGTCATTTAGGTCATTATTAAATTTGTCAAAGTCAATGTCTTTTAGCGGTCGGTACATAACGCGTCTTTGCACTGGTTTACTCCGCCTCACGCTAAGCTCAGCCACAACAAAGGCATGTCTGCCTAAGTCAGGGCTGCGCCGCACGTCAACGGAATGTACCAGTGCGTCAGTCATTATCAAGTCTATTGTACTTTCCGAATGATCAGTAAAGTGAGTCGGTTTATTGACATGCTGCGTTAGCTTTAGAATAGTCAGAAAGTCAGTCAAAAGTTTGCGGTTTCGGTCATGCACGTCATCAAAATTAATGTTCATGTCACCCATCAAAACAAGTTTGTCATAATTTCTAAACGATGTCACAGAGTCAGTCAGTGCGTCAAAAAATTCGTCAGCGCCAAGCCATGGCGGCCGGTAAGCCGTCCCAACCACGAGCCGAGTGCCACCAGCGACGATGCGGAACCACATTTGTTCCACTGTGGCCGAGACGGGGTGGGAAACCAGGCACGCGCGCAAGCCTCGCCGCAGGTAGAACCCAACGCCACCCCCGCGGGCACGCACGGAGCGCGGCCGCGGCACATGGCGCAGGCGATACCCGGGAATGGAGGGCGCGCGCCCCTCGTCACCCCCCCGCAGCCACGTCTCGTTGATGGCCACCAACTCGCAGTCTGCACGAAGAACCACCGCCTCCAGCTCATCATGGCCGGTCCCCAGCGAGCCCGCATTAAACAACCCAATCTTGAATCGCTTAATACGAGTCATGGAAACCGTTGAGGGAAAAGTTTACATATACCAACAAATACATATAAATACTTAAAATAATAATACAGATTTAGATTAAAACGTAATACATATACATATTCATAAACAATTGAAACATAAAACATATACAAGGGCACAATAGCAGCATCGAAACATACACCAAGGCACACTGAATCAAGCCCTACCACCAGACGCAGACACAGTTTAGAAACAAACAAGCTAAAAACTAAAAACAAACTAACACTAACTATATTATACAAGAATACATTAAAATAGCATATCAAACGGGGAGAGGTCCAAAAACCCTCTCCATGTCTTCCTCTTCCCGAATGCGGTGGACCGTAGCTCCGTCTGCCTTTCGCGCCAGCACTCGCCCGTCGCGCGTCCAGACGAAACGCCAGCCGCACACCTTGGCCCGCTCGCGCGCCCGCCCGAAGAGTTGCCTGTTGAGGCGGGTGAGGCGCTCGTTGAGATAGAACCTGCGAGGCTCACCCGGCAGGCCCATGTCTGCGGTGGTTGCGCCACGGCGTACGCGGGCCGCGCGGATCAGGTCGTCACGCGTCGAACGACGAGCAAGCCGGACGACTATCGGCCGCGGACCACGGCTCAAGGCACCAGCAACACCGGCAGCATCGCGCTGCGGCCCCATGCGCACTGCACTGACGATGTCACGCTCGTCCAGCGTCACACCCAATTTGACCGCCACCAGTGTGGCCAAATGCGACGGGCTCTCTCCAGGCACCTCCGGTATACAGCTGAGCTGGACATCGTTCGCCAGCAAATCCTGATCCCGGTCAGCTATCTGGTGCTTGAGCTCCCGGATCGCACCTTCCAGGGGCTTAGTGGCAGCGGACAAAACGGCATCATCCAGCGCCGCACCCTCGCCTGTCCTCTTCTCCAGCTGCTCCAACCGGCGCTCGAGATCGGTCACCTTGGAGTTGACCTGCGCGATCTCCCGGCGCATGTCTCGGCGAAACTCCTGGAGCTCATCCCGCAACTCCACCCGCAGGTCTGTGATAGCCGCAACCATCTCGGCCCGGAACAGCTTCATCTGGGCCACGACGCCATCCGCAACCTCCCTGGCCTCCGGTGACTGCGGACGACTCGTATCGCTGTCCGAGCCCCGGACCGACTGCGCCTCGCGCACAGGAGTCTTCCGGTTGTCGGTGCGTGGTCGCACCCTAGCGCACTCCGGACACGTCCACTTACTTCGGGCTGCCTTTGTCTGTTTTTTGAACATGCTCAAAGACATGCCCAAACATTTATAGTGGTAGTTACCACTGCAACGGCTGCACTCCATCGCCTCTGCAGCGGGTACAGACTCACCGCACGCCAAACAAATCATAATGAAATAAAAAGAAACAAAACTTAAAAAAAAACAAAAAAAAGATCAAAACGGTCAAAATTGCAAGGAGTCGGTGAGCCTCGAACCACTATAGATGCGATTTGGGTCAGTGCAATCCCAACTGAGCCACGGAGTTACAAAGTTTATGTTCAAAAAAGTCATACAAATTCAAAATGCTTAATGATTATTTTTATGAAGTACCCACTATTTAAAGAATGTATAAATTTGTAAGACAAAGTATTATCACTTTTCACTAATTATTTCACTTAACACTATTTAAAACTCAAATTTTTCTTAACACAACGACACTAAACTATTATTACTCTATACACTATTAATTACTAGGTGTGATGAACGATTTAACACTATTTTTAAAATTAAAATACTAGACGTAAGTTAAAAATGACCTACACGAATTGACAGCTTGTGACAGACTCCTAGCTGCGACACATCCCGGAATGTCGTAAGAGCTAAAGGACAAGGGGTATATGGAATCTTTTGGGCGATAGGCTAGCAACTTGATCCTAATGTTGAATATGACATAAACTGTATTTATTCTGCATGAATATAATTAATAATAAATTAAAAATAAGAGCTTAGAAACAACAATACTATTAATTATATATAAAAATGTAATGAAAACCATTGCAGTATGTTTCACGTAGCTTTATCTGTGAAAATATTCATGCACATTCACGTCCTTTAATCCCTTTCAGGGTGGACAGAATCTAGAAGACATGTCTTCTTGGTCACTTTAAGCATTAATATCGGGAATGGAGATGGCATTAATATGAAACATTGGTTACAGGTTATTAATCCATCGTACCGTAGTTTTTATTGACCCCTAGTTCCTTAGTCACATCCTACGATATTTCGGGAAAATGGTAGATAGTCTGTTTAAGAAAAATACAAGTTTTTATTAATTGTACACTTTACTTTATTATTAATAATACTGATATATGTTTATTACATAATTAGACTACTTACAATTATTTATATTAAGAAATGTAGTTCTATGTCTAAAAATCATCCTAGATAATATTAATTTCTTAAATCATAATTACTAAACTGTTATTTAACTTATAAAATACTATTTACATTTATAAAATAATCACAAATATTGCATTGAACGATCTAATTGTTCATAAGATTTAAATAAATTATTATACATATTATCTAATAATACAAACGCTTCCACGACCATTAACCAATGTCATCCAACTCCGCAATTGCGGAGGTAGTAATCTATGACCAGCTTTAACCAGATAGTCAGCACTCAATTTGACAGGTGGTAAGCCATGTTGCCATTTACAAGTACTAACTATTATTACCTGTTCGGGGAACAGGTAGATTTCCTTACCATGTTTTCCCACACCGTTAAATTCGATGCATTTTGCAAATGTATTTTTATTACGCAATTGTACATACAAATTCATGAAACTTAATTTTCATCGGTACATGCTCAAGCGGGATTAGAACCCTGTACCCTCGATACAGAGTCAAGCCCCATACAACTGAGCTACGTCGAATTGCATAATTAGTGCCTCCCATATGCAAAATTTCATAACGATTGCTCTTGTATGAACAGAGATATTCAACAAGACTTTAAATACCAATATCTTTTTGATCACTTATTAGCATTAATATTGGAGCTGCGATGTTATATGAAGCATTGGAAACAGGTTGCTAGCCCATCGCCCTATCAATTCCATTTACATTTAGTCCTTAAGTCTTATTCTACACGCCGGGAAGAACGGCAGCTAGTTAGCATTCTTTTTACGTTCCAGGCGGCTTTATATAAACTTGGATGCGAATGGCCACTGACAGGGAGAAGTGGCGTCGTTTGGGGGAGGCCTATGTCCAACAGTGGATTCAGACAGGCTGATGATGATGATGTAGTGGTTCAGTTGTATTCATTATTAGGCTGCATTTGGCACAAGAGGTAGGCAGGCATCCGGCCATGTCTTATCGACTTCACTTTGTGTATCTTCGAACGGTGCCCTTGAAGTATTTTTCTGCAACAACATTTTATTATTATAATAAAATCAATATGTTATACTAATGGATACATATATACATTCGCGTCTTTTAATCCCTTTCGGAGTGGACAGAACTTCGGAGATATAATATCTCCTATGTCACTTTAGGATGATTGGTGTTGCAATGTCGTAATGGAACATTGGTGACAGGTTGCTAGCCCATCACCCAATAGAGTCCATTTACACCCTATGACACTTGGCAGTTAGATAGACGCCATATTGAAAAAGAGTGACAATACAAGTACCTATAGCCACTAAGTGCATCAGTGTCAATGAAGCAAAATTGGCGAAATCGGGACAGATGTGAATCCGTGATCTCTGCCTACCCCTTTACAGGGAATCAAGCGTGATGTGTATGTATGAATGAAATATTTCTTAATGTCCTAGTCGCTCGGGTGTGCCCGTAGCTTAAAGTATGGTATGAAACTATGATGTGTATGTATGTCACTAGTTACATAGTATAAAACAAAGTCGCTTTCTCTGTCCCTATGTCCCTTTGTATGCTTAAATCTTTGAAACTACGCAACGGATTTTGATGCCGTTTTTTTAAATAGATAGAGTGATTCAAGAGAAAGGTTTATAAGTACAATAACATCAATTAAATAGTGGAGTAGGCTATATATTTTATACCCGTGCGAAGCCGGAGCGTGTCACTAGTAATCTATAAGAAAAACGCATTCAGAGGTTCAGGTGTCCATCTCCGCAATTGCGAATGTAGTAATTCTATGGACACCTCGAACCCACGTGTTAACCAGATAGTCTATACTCAATGTGACAGGTGGTCAGCCATGTCGTCATTAACAAGCACTAACTATTACCTGTTCGACGAACAGGTAGGTTTCCTCACGATATTTTCCCTCATCGTATAATTCAACGCATTTTAGAAATTCATTAAACTTCATTTCCATTGGTACATGCTCAAACGGGATTTGAACCCTGTACCCACTGATACAGAGCCAAGCCCCAAACAACTGAGCTACGTCGAATTATAATAATAATCTATAAGATAGTGTAGTAACTTATAACCGAGTGTGTATGCAGAGTTGTATCCACGCTACTTACTTAGTGTTGAACTTCTTGAAGCAAATGTCGCATTCCACGGATCCCTGTCGCAGATGTATGTCTCTGACATGTCGGTTCATGTCGTGTTGGTAGTGGAACATTTTCTCGCAGTATGTACACTGAAAATATAGTATAATACACTTAAGGGTATTGTTCGCGGAAATGAGCGAAACGAGTGTTTTAATTTTTCAGTTTAAACCTATTTAGAACTTACTGACACCTATCATACTTTCAAGGTAGCATAATGAAAGACTGAAATTGATGACTGAAGTAGTTTCAAAAGTCAAATATCAATAATTACGTAAATATAAACGCATAAAGTTGATAAAAAATCAGAAAAATGGCGCAAACAGGGTTTTGTATTTTTTCGTTTATTTCGTCACGGAGTAAGATCTGAAATCAAAATATACAATAATGGGTTCTCTAAATACTAAATAATTTGACTAAAAACATATTAGGCCCTGTTTTATTCATAATACTGCGGTTTTCGTAAGTATAAAACGCCCAATTTTGGGCCGCCCTCTGTTTCATACATTTTTATATGGACAATTTACGCGTCCGCCGCGAGTCGCTAGTTTCAATAGATCGCGTTCAGAATTTGGCGAATGCCAGCATGGGGAGCACGTCCATTTTGTTGGCGATCACAGCTAAACCGCTAGATAATCACACGAGATCAGTTATTTCTTAGTTCAATAAGTGAAATTTGGAAAACAATGTGTAATCACTTTGGTGTTTGAGGTTATTGCTTATTATATTACAAGCGATTTTTATCTTTCGAAGTGAACTGCTAAAGTTGATTTATTCTACATGTATATTTTAAAAAGTATTTTACTTGATGCGACGCCATATTTGATATAAATTTATTCTTACGTCATTTATGCCTATGACAGGTATATATATGTCAGACATGATATGAAAAAATCATGATAATGAATGTAAATAATTTTGATTTACCGCTTGATGTTTCGGATATTATGAGAAGTTCAGAATATACAGACATGATACATTCTGACATCACTTCAGCTTTCTTCACAGTAGGTAGGCAGCAATTAGTGAACCCCAAGATAGGTTATTTATGCTATATTATATATACACACATATACATAATTATTAATAACTATATATTATGCATTACGACCGTGATCGAATTCAGGGTAGTCAGAGAACTTAACGTATGCATTTGTGATGGTCGAAATCATAAATATATACATTTGGGATGCTCTTTGGCAACTTGAATTTGAGTTATTGGCGAACTGCAGAATAGGTTATATCGGTACCGGACAGATATACGGAAAAAACGACAGTTGGTTAGATTTTGATTTTTTACGACTCAGACTCATTTCTCTCAAGAAGGGTAGACCGCGGAGCAATTTTGTAGAGACAAATTGCTATCGAAATCCGAATTCGGTCACTAGGCTCTCATAACGGAGTTGGAGGTCACACCAAAAAAAATGTATAATTATTATACATATCCTGCTGCTCAAAATTTTGCTCAGTAGTCTGTAGGTATTGTTTGCCTCGGCAAACTTTACGCATAAATCGAATATTTGAAGTTCTTTTTCAGCTCAAAACCATACGAAAATACAAGCGCATTACTAGGCTCACAGACTCCTACAGGAGGTCGGGTTAGGGTACTCACTCAAGTACGTTCCAAAACACTATTTCTTATTGTTTCTATAAAATTACAATTATTTACCGCAATTGATTTATTATTTAAATATTGATTACTTTTATATATTTATGACTACAATGTTTTTAATATATATTAATAAGTAATAAGTTGTTGAATAAACTGATTATAATTTATTAGTGTTTGTTTCGTTTACAACTCAATTGATACACGGAACGTGCATCCGCCATGACAATAAAGTTTGTTATGATTTTGTTATATCAAGTTTGATGTGATTTATTTCAGTGTTTTTGAAACTATCGTAGTGTGGAACCTGTTTATATCGCAAACATAAATAACATAAATAACATTACATAAAATATCCCCTATTATCCCGCCGCATTGCTTTGTGAATCGATATTTATAGAAAAATGCTTCATGCATAAGAATTTACAAATGAAATAACAACAATTTATCTGCAAGAAATCTAATTCATCATACTGATTTGATATTGACTTATATTAACTTTGATTTTAACTTATTTTAGATATAAAAACATACTTGGCCACTACTAAAACAGAAAGGTAACCTCAAAAGTATTTATCCCAGAGATAAACAAGGGGCTGCAATTGTTTTACACGGACTTGTTTCTATAACAAAACATCGACTTTGTTTTGGAATAAGGTGGTAGGTATCTGTAAGAACATACACACATCAACATGGTCTAGGGATATTTAACTCAAACCTAAATAACTAAAATTATACTACCTTTTAGTTAAGACACCTGTATCTGTAGTATTATATTATCTGTGCCTGTATATTAAATTAAACCTTGATTATTAGCCTATCTGATTAAATGAAAATATTTTAGTGAAAGTTGTAATTTAAAAAAATCTAGAACAAGAGAAAAAACTCTGATAAAACTTTAAACTAAACTTAATTTGTAAAACATTAAAACTTCAACATAACATTTACTTTTTTTTACTAAAATCGTGTTCCACTGAAAATCAATAATGTGTAGATCTTCCTAAGACATTCCTGACACATCTGCAGGAGTTCGGCATGCTTAAAACAAGGGTATCAATATCCCGTTGTGGAATATTGTCCCAAGTCCTGCTAAGATGCAAGAAAAGATGGTTTTCACTGACAATATCTTCTGGGAAATTTCTTAGAGCTCTGCTCTGAAGCATATCCCAGGCATGCTCAATAGGATTTAAGTCTGGAGATTGCGCAGGCCAGTCTAAATCCTGGACATTGTGCTGTTGTAACCAAGTTTTAACGATAAGCGCAGATAATTTGTCATATTATTTTTTTCTGTAAGGCCAGTATTAAATCTAAATTATTATTAATTAAATTTAAATCTAATTCATCATACTGATTTGATATTGACTTATATTAGCGTTGATTTTAACTTATTTTAGATGAGTGAGGGGGCAGTGACGGAACGCTGGACGAGGTTACTCACTAAAAATAGAACTCTTTTTCCATACACAGGATATAATTTGCACTAATCAGTAGATGTCCATACCTAGTCACTAATCAAAGTGTAATGTAACCTTAATACGAGCATTTATAAAATTAAATAATAGGTACCTATTATTACAAACAATATTTTAGTGCAGTAACCATTACTTACATACATTATAGACTATAACTAAATTTATAGTATACTTATTTCAGGAGCTTATGTAAGTAGTAAATTGTATATCAATACACAATGTGTGTTTGCAAATTTTTACACCTACAGAGAAAAAAGAAAGAAACTTTATTCACTACATTAACAAAACACAAACATGGAAAAAATATAGGTATGTAAAAAACCATTGATGCAGTGAAAAGGTGCTGCCTCAGTATACGATGCAGCTAGGCTGCAATCACTGGTCCTCTGGCAGCACCCAATTCGAAAACCGTCACAAGCTGCATAATATAATAAATAACAAACATACATAAAATAACTAATTTATAATATACAAATACAGATATAATACGAGTTCGGCTGTAGCCCAGTGGCTAAGAACTCGGACTTCGTATGAGAATGGTCCTAGGTTCGAATCCCGACTCTAGCATGTACCAATGAATGAAATTTAAATATTTGTTTTTAATTTACGTATATAATTTACAGTCGCTAACGGTCAGGAAAAACATCGTGAGGAAACCTGCCTATCCCTCAGGATAGTCAGGTTTCCTCACGATGTTTTTCAGATAGTCAATGCCTATATACGGCGATACGGTTCACTACCTATCACGTTGGGTGTTGTCTATCTAGTGAGACGCGTGCTTCGAATGACCCATACCTAACATGCCTTCGAAATTTCGGAGATGTGCATTCAAGCCTCAGACTACCCCGCCATAATAAAAAAAGGAGTGTGTATACACAAATCGTGAAGCGTATGTATGTATATAATACGCATACATAAAATTAATACACTATAATTCATAATCATACTTCGGGCAACATAAGAACATATATATTATAGATATGTAGATAGATATAGGCACACACATACACAGTCATACATATTATATATACGTTATAAACAGTAGTAACATCGTATAAACATACATTAATATATTTCATACACATACACATTTATTCAAACTCATATATAGAAAGAAAAATATATAACTATGGTATTTGCACTGACAAGGTGAGACATTGATAGGAGTTAGGGTAAGGATTTTTGTTGTTCGAGAAGACAAGCCTTATACCTAAGGTAGAAAGCTCCCCTAGAAGCAACGTCGCGAATAGGTGGAGGTATTTCATTCCAGCATTTGGACGCAGAGGTACTTACATCTGGTGCTAGTTTCTATACCAAAGAGCAATTACAAAGGTACGTGGTCTAAACCATATTTAAACGTAAAAGAATAGCTGACAGTTACAGATTCCGAGAGCTAATAATCATCTTACTACTTTCATTTTAAATACGCCAGACTGTTACTATATCAAATTAACAAATAATAAAATAGGTAGGTACGCTTTGTGAGGTCAGGTGTATGTGTTTTGAGTATGCCGAGAATCATCGTGACAAAACAACAAGCAACAAGACAATTTCAATGCATATAATTAAATCGTAGTTACTAAAGTATCTGAAAACTATCTACGAGTGCGCAGTGTTTATAGTTTTATAATCCTGAATAGGTACAAAATACTGTGCTCACATTACGTCGCTGCCGCCGACCCCGATTGATATGGCTACGTCACATGCCACATCCCTTTCGGGGTAGTCAGATGTTGAGTGGCAATAAGTTTTTTTGCAATCTTTTGTCAATCGAAACCCAATCGTTACCTGATTATCAATAGCCAATGTAATAGGTGATTAACTAAGTCCTTACATAACCAAACCAGGTTCTCTCACTAAAACAACAGCACGTGAACAATTTAAATGGTCACCCATCCAATTACTTCCCACGCCTGCGTAGCTTAACTTCGGTGATACAACGAGAACCGGTGTATAAATCACAACCGTAAAATCCTATTATTTACTATCACAACTAGGCGGTAGCGTGATTCAAACATCTACCCAATATTTCAGCAAAAACATTATTGACATTACATAACACATAAGCTAATTGACTGTATAATAGTAGTTAATCAGGATGAAAAGAAATCTGTATGAGACATTTACATTTTTCGTACGACTGCCCGCCTATAAAAGTCTGTGATCCTGGTACATATTCCGTTTGTAAATTTAGTCGCAAAATCAAGCAGTATTAGGCAAAATAAAATTAGGTTTTATGCATTGTAACGAGTTTACACTTAAATTCATGAGCTCAATTTTATTTCAATATGTGTAGTGTGGGTAAATGTAACTAATAAATTGTATGACTACTATATCTACAATATGGTAAAAAGTATTGTAGAATAGGTACTTATATAATTTTACCGTGAATGAACTGAATTAACCTAGGTAATCATAATACTTACGCATATGAAAAATGACTACAGCCGATCTTTCGTTGAAGAACATATTTCATTTCAAAAGCATTATAATCTAAAAACATAGTTTTACAAATTCGTTAACCTTTCGGAGTCAGTAAATGAGTGGTTAGGTAGTTGCATACCTACATACATACATAATGTAATCTGTACTAGCATCATTACAAACACTGGAAAACTTGAATTTATTTCGTGTTGGATTGATTACCATCTGGATTTGGGTGAGAATATCAGTTTATACGTTGCATCATATGGAAACGATACGTATTTATTGATATAACTATCTGCAATTTACACGCCGCGGCGGCGCGTCGTCATGATCAAAACTATCTGTCACGTTCGACAGAGAATATCTGCTAAGAAGTCGGTCTGGAATGTCGAAAAATCATCACAATGTTTATTTTATGTTAGATAGATAGATAATGTACGTTTTATTTAGCAATTAAAAAATTGTCTTGCAATCGGCACACTATTGAGTTTAAAAATCAATTATATTATTAATATAAAACTCCCATAAACGTTTCGCGATGTTTTGAAATTCGCGTTTTTTTATATTTTATATTCTGTCCAACCGCTAAAAACAGCACTAACGCGCAATGTACTCAGCGTTGCTGCGCTAGAAATGTCCGATTTTTGACAGTTCGTGAATTTATTTTTGGAATACAATACCCTTAAATAAATGCTCAGTATCTGCCACTCACGTGTCTGACTACCCCAAAAGAGACAATGATTGTAATCCTACAAATATAAAGAGACAATGAATGAAATACTAGGAACAAACATAAGCTGTATGTGGCGCCCTCGAGGCTTCAAAAGGTCAAGAAATCTTTTGTTGGAAATTGTGTGCGTTTTTATAATCATTTACCGGACTGGATTACGCGATTGCCCTTGCCTAAATTTAAGACTATAGTTAGAGGCCGACTAGTCCGGGGCGCTTACTACGCGGCCGGAGACTACCTCGCCGATGCTCAGGGTTGGCAATGAGTGCATCTAAGCTATATGTGCAAAGATAATTATGTTTCTTTATAATTTGGTTTTGTAACTGACACTGAGCAAAAAATCCTGAAAGCCGGAGTTTCTTGTTGGTTCTTCTCCAAGCCAGGGCTTCCGAACCAACAGTAGAATATCAATGTAAGAGACAACCAGTGTCAGGCAAATGTTTTGACTTTCAATTAATGTACTGTACTTGTACTTATGTTGAATAAAACACATTTTGTTGAATTCGACTTAAGACTTTGAAAATCCGAGGTAGCCTCTCACTTGTCGAAGTGATGGACGCCCAACGACTACCCCGTAAGGCTGAATTGTCGTGAAAGTGTTTGTTTACATTGTGTAGTTTGAACGTTTACATGTATGTTTATACGTCACCGAAAGGTTTTCCAGTTAGGGTGTTGTACTTTACATATACATTCACGTCCTTCAATCCCTTTCGGGGTAGTCAGAAACTCAGAAATATATTCTCTAGGTCACTTTCGAATGTATATTCGGGCTGTGCTGTCATATTGATCATTAGTGACGGATTGTTGTCCCTTCACCCAATAGACTCCATTCACCCCTACTCCCTTAATCGCCTCCTACGACATGCCGAGAAGATTAACAGCTACAAAACAAACAAACGCATTCACGACCATTAACCCTTGCGGGGTAGTCAGAAGTTCAGGTTTCCATCTCCGCAATCCCGAAGGTAGTAATTCTATGGACACCTCGAACCCACGTGTTAACCAGATAGTCAGTACTCAATGTGACAGGTGGTCAGTCATGTCGCCATTTACAAGCACTGATTATTACCTGTTCGACGAACAGGTAGGTTTCCTCGCGATGTTTTCCTTCACCGTATAATTCGACGCATTTCGTAAATGTGTATTTATTACGAAAAGATTAACAACTAGTTAGCATTCATTAACGTCCCACCTATCAAGGGGCTTACCTTAAACTTCCTAACAGTGCCATGGACATGTCTCATATGCTTGGCGAGGTTACTCGACGTGGTGGTGGCTTTGGGACACTGCGCACACTGGAAGGGCTTCACGGCGAGGTGCGAGCGCTTGTGCACTTTCAGCAGGTCCACGGTTCGACCCTGGTAGGGGCATTGGTCGCACTTGAACGGAAATATGTTCTCGTGGGTGCTCCTGAATAACATATTTATTTATCAATAAAAACTCCACAGTACATTTCAATAGATTACTTAATTAAATTAACATGTATACATCTATCTACATAGACATATAGACATACGCATTCACGACCATTAACCCTTGCGGGGTAGTCTGTTCAGGTGTCCATCTCCGCAATTGCGAAGGTAGTAATTCTATGGACACCTCGAACCCACGTGTTGACCAGATAGTCAGTACTCAATGTGACAGGTGGTCAGCGGTGGTCATTAAAATTCATTTCCATTGGTACATGCTCAAGCGGGATTTGAACCCTGTACCCACTGATACAGAGCCAAGCCCCAAACAACTGAGCTACATCGAATTTTATTTCTTTTTGTTCTTTATAATAGATACATAGACATTATCCCGAATTTTGGGGTTATGATATTATATGGTGCCAGGTTGCTAGATCTTCGCCCAACAGATTTCATTGACCCTTTGTCACCTAGATCATGCCGGGAAGAACGGCAGCTAGTTAGCATTATTTTGCGTCCTAGACTAGAACGGGAGTCTAAAGTAACATACATACATGTATTATAGAAGCTAGTCATACAAAATTTGCGGTGAGAGAAAAACTTTCTTTTCGTTGGAATATGTAATAAATAGTCAGTGCTTGTAAATCGCGACACGGATTACCCCCTGTCACATAAGGTATTAACTATCTGGTTATGTTAATCAGTGAGCAATGGAGCGTTCCATGTTGGGTATCTCGTTAAGGGACAGAGTCTGAAACGAGATTATCCGGCAGAAAACTAAAGTTGTAGATATTGTCTATCGATGTTGCAAGCTAAAGTGGCAGTGGGCCGGTCGCGCGTTGTTTGGATACGCCTTAAGTGTGCGGTATTAGAATATTTAATATGTTAAATGCACATTTTTTTCCATACAATTTTATGGCAAATGTATGTAATGGACTCACATATGCACGAGCAGGCTGGCCTTGGACTTGGTGACCTTGCCGCAGGTTTCACAGAGGAAGGACTTCTTCTTTCTGCCCACGGGCTTCGGCTCGTACTCCGCCGGAGCGCCCTCCTCCTTGCTCAGGTTTATGTACTGCAACGTGATATTGGCATAATCGTCAGTCTCATGCAACGTGACATGGGTATAATAATTGCTATTTTATGACGGTTTCAAATGGAATTGATGTAATTTTCTTTTTAGAGATCCCGCCACATAAGGTGGCAGTTGGAGGCGTCGCCACAGTCGCGTAATTCAGTGTTACCAGTAAACACGCCAAAACTAGCACTCACTGTGCCATACGGCTCGATACATTATAGGTTTCATTTGTAACGGTCTTTGGTTGCAGAGCTATAAACTCAAATAAAACAAATTAATATATCAAAGTCAAAATATGTTTATTAAACTATTTCAAACATGATTAATAATTAACGGGACTTATCCTTCTTATTATATATTACATATATTATGTGTTCCTTCACTCTGTCCGCAATAGACCGTTTAGTGTGTTCGACGTGGGATTTCCCACAGCTGCAATCAATCTTATACACACCCTTATATCTTATATCATGAGTATAAATCGCGAATCTCTTAAAACTATTATTTCAAACATGGCACTGAGCATTGTCTTTACATATTTTTTACCGAGGTTAGATCAGCGGAGACCCTAGCTTGGAGAAGAACTAACAAGAAACTCCGGAAATCAATTTATTATAATCACCCTTAACAAACATAAAAATTACAAAGAGTGGGCAAAAAACACAACGCTGGTAATATTAAATTTACCTTTCATACAAAATAACACGCAATGGCGGTAACGTCAAATTTAGTTCCAAGTTTGGCTACTGCCACCTTATGTGGCGGGATCTCTAATTCGCCTTTCTTCGGGAATAAATTTTACTACTACATATATAATACATTCACGCCCTTTAATCCGTTTCGGGTTAAACAGAACGGAGACATGCAATCATCTGGTTTTGTCACTATTTATCATGAATATTGGGGTGGGTTTTACTGCTGCTACTTTGAGTAGTCGACATATTGAGAAAGCTTTACGTTACAAGTACAGATGACCGCTGACTGTATGGACGTCAAAGAAGCGAAAGTGGTTTGACATTGGGCTTAATAGGGATCTATAGTTCTTCCTGGAACGTCGTAGGAGGCGACTAAAAGACTAGAGGTAAATAGAATATCTTGGACGAAGGGCATTATTCCATTATGACATCACAACCCAATCAATATTCATGCTAAAAGTAACCTAGGAGATATTATAACTATGAGCTTTAATTAAGGATTAAAGAACCTTAACTTATATGAATGTATGTATATTATACACAAGCGAGCCGCTCCGGCTTCGCACTTCTGGCTATTCAATGGATGTTATTATACATATATAAACCTTCCTCTTGAATCACTCTATCTATAAAAAAAACCGCAATAAAATCCGTTGCGTAGTTTCAAAGATTTAAGCATACAAAGGGACATAGGGACAGAGAAAGCAACTTTGTTTTATACTATGTAGTGATATGTAATGGCAGCATTCCTCACTTTTTTATCCCGCTAGGGGCGCTAGTTAGAATGGAGACCTGTCAAAAGTCAATTTCTAATCAGTTTCTAATAATCTATTTGTTTATCTATAGTTCAACGTTGTTTATGATAAAAATGTCGGAAAAATATGTATGTTTAATTTATTATTTATTTAAAATAATTTAATAATACGTATGTTTCATTAAATTATTTAACAAATAGATGTTTGTTTACATTATGAAAACGACCGGTTGGCATTTGACAGGTCTCCGTTGACTACAGCGCCACTAATTTGGAACTAAAACAATGTGGCCATTGCAACTCACCAGTCCATCTTCATCATCAGTAAAGTCCAGTGACGGTATCCCGTAGGACTCGTCCTCTGAGAAGTCTTCCTTCTCTTTTCTCTGCTTCCTCTCCCTCTTTTTCTTCTCCGGCTTCACAGGGTTCAGGTCCATGAGGAGTTTGTCATCAAAGTCCTCATCATCGAAGGGATCTGATAGCGCTGGCGACATGTCATAGTCCTTTTCTGGAATAGATATATGTTATTATGAGTTTGGTAAAGTTTGATCAATATTTTCAATCTTATTTAAGAAATATGTACTTATTATAGATAGATAAATACTAATATATGATTCACAACCTATTATGTTGGGTGCTGTCTATCTAGTGAAATAAGGGCTTTGAGTGATCTTTATCAGTAGACAGGGTTCAAATCCCGCTTGAGCATGTACCAATGGAAATGAAGTTTAATGGATTTCTATGTACATTTTCGTAATAAAATTACATTTGCAAAATGCATTGAATACTATGGTGAGGGAAAACATAGTAAGGAAACCTACCTGTTCCCCGAACAGGTAATATTAGGGTCAACACGTGGGTTCGAGGTGGCCATAGAATTACTATCTCCGGGATTGCGGGGATAGACACCTGAACCTCTGACTACCCTGCAAGGGTTATTGGTCATGAATAGGTTTGTTTTTTGTTTGTCATTTTGTGTTGTATTTATTTACAATATAAGTTATTTTTCTTCTGCATCTGTGCTGTGTTTGTATTTTTATAAGTAGTTATGTTATTATTGTTTATGTATTAGTATAAATATTCTATGTGTTGTTATTTTTATTACATAACTGAGTTTTATAAATAATGTATCTTATGATACTACAATCAGCCTGTAAGTATTTATAAATATAATTTTTCTCTTCTTACTACAATACACAACCTTAATATATACAACATACCTTCTTTAACTTGAACAGTGCTGAGCAGTTTCTCATTTTGCTGGCACATGTCCCGGAAAAGGACACAGCCATTGAGTAGGTCCAGACAACTCTGGCACAGGTACTTGGTGTGAGGGTCTTCGCGTGTTATCTGGAATTTTGAAATTAAAGTGTTAAGTAGTTGAAGACTAAAGGATGTAAACAAATAATAATAATATTTGGACATTATCACACCAATTGAACTAACCCCTTGGTAAGATCATTTAAGAGTTGTGTTAAGGGTACTAGTCAACGTATATTTAAGACATATATAAGAAAGAAAGAAAGAAAACACTTTATTCACTGCACCACAACTACACAAATTACATCAAACACACAAACAATAAACATCAAAAAATGAAAACCATTGATGCAGT
This sequence comes from Leucoptera coffeella, assembly GCA_030578115.1. NCBI lineage: Eukaryota > Metazoa > Arthropoda > Insecta > Lepidoptera > Lyonetiidae > Leucoptera > Leucoptera coffeella. Next base: position 114,011 of record JAMBLF010001108.1, read on the forward strand.
GAAAAGGTGCTGCCTCAGTATACGATGCAGCTAGGCTGCATCACTGGTCCTCCGGCAGCACCCGATTCGAAAACTGTCACAAGCTGCATATAATAAAGATAATAAACGTACACATAATTATATAATTGTAATAAACATCGCAATAATTACTTACATACATAACTTTTATATAATAGATTTATAAATAAATATACAAACAAATATATAAATAAACATACGCATGTAAAAAACGCATGTAAATATATTTACACATACATATATAAATTAATTCATGAACATATTTAAAGACACACATATACATAACACTACAACACATACATCCATATAATATATACAATATAAACTCAATACCTATATATCCAGTACATCACAATTATCACTCAACCACACATTAATAAGTATATTTCATATACAGACATATTAAAACAAACACAATTATATAAATATCTGGTATTTGCACCGACAAGGTTAGACATAGGTAGGATTTAGGGTAAGGATTTCTGTTGCTCCAGCAGATAAGCCTTAAACCTACGGCAGAAGACTGTCCTAGAAGCAGCGTCACGGATAGGTGGCGGTATATCATTCCAGCACTTGGACGCAGCGAACTTGAAACATCCCCGAAACGCTGCCGAATGGTGCACTGGCAAAGTAGCCCTAACCTTAAAGTGACGGGGGTTCGTTGACCACTTGAGTTTTTGGTACAAGTAAGAAGGGCTCTCCGACCGAATGACACCAAACAACAACGCCGCGAAGTGCAGCCGCCTCCGCGACTGCATGTTCAACAAGTTCGCGTCGTTCAAGTACGGAGTGATGCGGGATCGGCGAGGTATATGAAAGCAAAAACGGGCGCATGCGTTTTGAACCCGTTGTATCAGTTTCCTAGTTCGACCAAGTATACAGCTACCATAAACAACATCACAGTAGTTAAGCCTCGACAATATCAACGTTTCACTCAGACAGACACGCAAGTCGACACTGAGATATTCGCGGATATTGTAAAGCACCTTTAAACGGTAGAAGCAGTTCCCAACCATACTGAGGACGTGCTTCTCAAAACGAAGCTCACCATCCATCAGTAAGCCCAGGTTCTTAACCTCCTCCACCGCTTCTATGACGTTGTCCCCGACAACTATACCATTGGTGGAAAGGAGATCCATCGTACTTCGAATTTGCGACCGACTTCCAAGAACTAAAACCTTAGACTTGGAAGGGTTCAGCGTAAGACCACTCCTATCAGACCAACGCGCAATTCGTTCGAGCTCAGAATTGATGCTCCGTATGCATTCCGGCATTCCCGAAGGCTTGGCGGACGCATACAGCTGCAAATCATCAGCGTAGAGATGATATCGACTGCTTTCGATACTGCTAACGACATCCGCGCTGTACAGTATAAAAAGAAGAGGACCTAAGATAGAACCCTGTGGAACTCCCCTCGTCAACACACGAGGGGAAGACCACCGAGTTCCACCGTCCATCCCCTGCAGCCCAACGACTTGCGTTCGATGAGATAGATAACTGTCGAACCACTTCGCAGCACCGGTAGAAAATCCATAATACGACATCTTGGATAATAGCAAGGGTATGCTCAGACTATCGAAAGCTCTAGAAAAATCGAGTAATACCATTAGGGTGCTCATGCCATCGCCCTGGGCCTGCAGAACGTCGTCGACCACATTCGCCAAGGCGGTCGCAGTAGAGCGGCCCTTCCGGAAGCCCGATTGATACTCGGGCAAAATACCGTTTTCTTCTAGATATTTCGTAAGCTGATCACTCACAACCCTCTCCACTATCTTTGACACACATGGAAGGATACTTATGGGACGGAGGTGGGAGATATCAGTCGGGTTAGGTATTTTCGGCAACGGCAGGACCCTGGCAGCTTTCCAACTGGTCGGAAAGATACCAGTGCTGAGGCTCCTGTTCACAATCGCTGTCAATACGTCAATAGTCACTGGTAATGTCAATAATAGCATGTCAATGTCAATGTCGTCAACACCCTAGGCCCTCGTCTTGATCGCCGAAACAATCTTTGTCACCGCTGCAGCCGAAACCGGCTTCAACGAGAAAGACGAAGCACCAAACCGGTGAAATTCATAATATGTCAAGTCACTAATAGTCACGTCTGCTTTTCCAGGTATGTCCAGGAAATGCCTGTTTATAGAGTCAGGATCGTCAAAAAATTGTGGCAAGTCAGTTTGGTTATTGTCAGTAAGAATTAATTTTTTTAAGTGTTTCCACAATGTCTTTGAATTAGTCCTGTTATTAATTGTCTTGTCAAAATATGCCTGTTTTTCAGAACGCAGAGCCTGAACGACAAGTCGTTTCAGGTCCTTATAGTACTGCTTATGTGCCTCGATTCCAGTACGCTTGAAACGCCTGTAAGCGTTGTCGCGTAGCCGCATCATAAGCAGTACAGTGCTCGTCAACCAAGGCTTAGGAGCATCCTTCACCAAAATACTCCTGTCCGGGCGTGTTTGTTAAAAAGTCGTGTTATATTGTTAGTCAAGAAAGTTACCATGTCATCAACGTTATCATGAGTTGTCATACTGGTCCAGTCTATTTCAGTCAAGTCATTGTTAAATTGGTCCATGTCAATGTCCTTCAGCGGCCGGTACACAATGTGTTTTGGTACTGGTCCCTTCCGCTTCAGGTCAAGTTCAGCCAAAACGAAGGCATGTCTGCCTAAGTCAGGGCTGTGTCGTATGTCAACAGACCGAACCAGTGCGTCAGTGATTATCAGGTCAATTGTACTTTGGGAATGGTTAGTAAAGTGGGTCGGTTTATTTACATGCTGTGTTAGTTTTAAGATTGTCATAAAGTCCGTCAAAGATTTATAGTTTCTGTCATGTATGTCATTAATATTAATATTCATGTCACCTACTAAAACAAGTTTGTCATAATTATTAAAAGATGATAGATAAATACATATATAGCATATATAATCAACGACCAGACTGGAAAGCAGTAGAAAAGCATAGTTCTTAACTCTGCCTCCACCGGGAATCGAACCCGGGACCTCACGATTAGCGTTCGGGCAGCTAACCGATCGCCCCACTGAGGTCGTCAACATAGAGTATCGTCAAATATGACTGGCTTGCAGTTGCCTTGATGTAAACTGTATGCCATAATGAAATTGGTGATTCTAGTACCTATAACCTTCGAGTGTGTATGAAGAGGTGAAACTGTTAATCAAGCAAAGGTGGTTTGTCAGGATCGGACAGATGGGGTTCTGTGATCTCTGTCTATCCCTCTACAGGAAATTGGGTGTGTATTAATGTATGCAATGGCTTCTGTTTGTTAGTTGAATTGATATAAACTCTATTCTCTTCCATATGTCATGTTAAGCATAAAAAAATAAGAATAGAATGATGGAAGATTCTAATAAAATTAAGCAAATACTAATCATTGCACCTCTGACTACTCCCCACAAATAATAGACTTGTGATGCATGATTACTGACTCAAACATACACAACTAACAAATAAGTGTAATCTTATCTTATGAGTATAGAAAAATTATGCATACACTTACATTGACTCCGGAAAAGCTATGTATTTCCCCTGCGATATTTGGATATGATTCATTATCAAATATTGGTACATTTGCATAGCCTTCATTGCAGACTCTGCATTTCCTTGATTTTATGTGAGGATTTGTCAGTTCTAACCTGTAATATTGTTGCCTTTTAAAACATATAAATTAGAGAATAACAAAATATTTAATTAGCTTAGGTTTTAGGCCACATCTTATCATGAGCTAATAGTCTGAACAGAGCTTCCTTTCCTTTTGTTTGATTTCAATTAAACTAATATGTGTTAGGATCAAATAAATAGAGTTTAGTAATTCTTTTCAATTACAAAGTTAAATAATTTCAATGTTTATATAGATGTACATATTTGACTATAGTATGAGTAGAGATATTGGATAATTACCTATGGGAATGGGATTTCTTTTTTTTCGTGCGTTTGTCGAATAATCCATTAAATAACATAGCTTTTAGAAGTAAAAGAGAAGTCATCTTTTTGTTTTGCGAAGCTGTCTCTTCTGTTCAGTATGGTTTTTACGATAAACAATATTCAATAACTGTGAATTCCACTTGTATATCCATACATTTTATATGATTGTCTAGGAGAAGCAGAACTTCCTATAATGTTACATTTATATCCATTATAAGTTAAAGGATAGGTCGCACAAGTTATAAGACATAAAAAAGTACAAATAAACACAACAGACTGAGCCTCTTGTGATCAATTTCAATGTTTTGCATTGCATTTCACTGTTAGGTAAATTGCAGCGATAAATATGCTTATGACTGGTTGTGCTGATAAATGGCGTGCCTAGAGATCGCGCCACATACGGTGGCAGTTGGAGGCGTCGCCACAGTCGCGTAATTCAGTGTTACCAGTAAACACGCCAAAACTAGCACTCACTGTGCCATACGGCTCGAAACATTATAGGTTTCATTTGTAACGATCTTTGGTTGCAGAGCTATAAACTCAAATAAAACAAATTAATATATCAAAGTCAAAATATGTTTATTATACTATTTCAAACATGATTAATAATTAACGGGACTTATCCTTCTTATTATATATTACATATATTATGTGTTCCTTCACTCTGTCCGCAATAGACCGTTTAGTCTGTTCGACATAGGATTTCCCACAGCTGCAATCAATCTTATACACACCCTTATATCTTATATCATGAGTATAAATCGCGAATCTCTTAAAACTATTATTTCAAACATGGCACTGAGCATTGTCTTTACATATTTTTTACCGAGGTTAGATCAGCGGAGACCCTAGCTTGGAGAAGAACTAACAAGAAACTCCGGAAATCAATTTATTATAATCACCCTTAACAAACATAAAAATTACAAAGAGTGGGCAAAAAACACAACGCTGGTAATACTAAATTTACTTTTCATACAAAATAACACGCAATGGCGGAAACGTCAAATTTAGTTCCAAGTTTGGCTACTGCCACCGTATGTGGCGGGTACTCTAAGTGATTCGACTTGAATTTGGAAAACTAACAAATTCAAATGTTTTTAATCTTTTCATATTTGTATAAGCAAATAATGCATCGCCGAAAAGTATTATTAACGTAATTTTTTATTATATTTGTCTAGACTGTAGTGTGTTTTTAGGATAACCGATGACTTAGGAGCTGACCATAATTTGCAGTATTTAGCCACTCAGAGCTTTCGCTTACCAGAAAGCCTGTATTCAACATGAAAGGTAGAGTACCCGCCACATACGGTGGCAGTAGCCAAACTTGGAACTAAATTTGACGTTTCCGCCATTGCGTGTTATTTTGTATGAAAGGTAAATTTAGTATTACCAGCGTTGTGTTTTTTGCCCACTCTTTGTAATTTTTATGTTTGTTAAGGGTGATTATAATAAATTGATTTCTGGAGTTTCTTGTTAGTTCTTCTCCAAGGGTCTCCGCTGAACTTCTTCTTCTCAATCGTTACGCTCTTATCAGAGCGGTCGTGGTCTTCATGACGTGGCATCTTGAGCAGCCGAAATGGTTGGTGAACTAACCTCGGTAAAAATATGTAAAGACAATGCTCAGTGCCATGTTTGAAATAGTTTTTTTACATACATACATACACATCACGCCTGATTCCCTGTAGAGGGGTAGGCAGAGATCACGGATCCCCATTTGTCCCGATCCTGACAGACCACTTTCGCTTCATTGACATTCATACATTCTCTAATACACTCTCGGCGGTTAGAGGTACTCCTAACGTCACCTTTTTTCAATATAGCGTCTATCTGACTGTTACATATATGTCTTATTAGGCCGGCCCCTACGTAACCGCCCTTCCACTTCACTCATATATATTCCTTTTGTCAATATATAGTTTTTTTAATTTGTACTTAGATCATAAAATAACTTTCAAAGAGAGCTTATGATAGGGCCTATTTTGAATAAAAATATTTTGACTTTTGACTTTGGTATATTAATTTGTTTTATTTGAGTTTATAGCTCTGCAACCAAAGATCGTTACAAATGAAACCTCAATATAATGTATCGAGCCGTATGGCACAGTGAGTGCTAGTTTTGGCGTGTTTACTGGCAACACTGGATTACGCGACTGTGGCGACGCCTCCAACTGCCACCTTATGTGGCGGGTACTCTAAAAGTTCATTGTCAGTTAACAGTCATAGAAACTGAAATAAATAGAATAACGGTCTTTATCACTTTGATATACCGGTTTCTCGTCCGATCAAATTAAGTAACACTGATGACTTTTTAGATTTAACATGTGCTTTTGAATTCTCTGAGGGATAGCATCGTTATGTAACTTGCCTATTTCTCGTAAATAGGCAACAGTCAGTATTCGTATACGGCGATATGTCATCAGGTTAATCACCCATCATGTTGGATATTGATTATCAGGTAAAATATAGCAAAGACCATTCACAAAAATAATTAGTTGATAGTGGGCACTCAACCTATGGTAACCCCGAAAGAGTTTGTGATGCGTGAATGCGTCGCATATATGAATATGTAAATGGCGCTCGATTTTTGAACACAATATGCATAAATCATTGGTTAAGGGAAGGGAATTCAAATAAAAAAAATGTTTATTCGCATAATATTTTATATTAACTTAGAATACTGCTTATAACACTGGTTCCTTATCGAATATAATATTAGCACATTAGGTCATTTAAAATAATATTATACTATAAACATTGCAGTAAAAATACACTTATCATAATCTAATAAATAAAATACCTACATAAAATGTATATACACTGGAATACTTAATAATTGTAAAAGATCAATATTAGGCTCAATGTTCACGGGTTCTATTCCCGGTTATCGCAATAAAATGCATGTTTCAGTGTACTTTTGTGATACATACACACTCGTTTAAATAATCATCGTTACGTGAATGTTATCATATGTATGACTGTATTTTAGTAAATAGTATGTATTACTATAGTCTGTGAACGAGATAATGGAGTTTTTTTTTGCTTTTCATTGGTCGAGCCAGCTCGTTCAAACAAACACATCACGCCCCTATCTTTACAAAAGGGTAGGCAGAGATCGCTGATCACCATTTCTCCCGATCTAAACTAAACGGACATATCACACCTAACCTGACATAATTTTCGCTTCATACACCACACACACAACAGATCATACTTTTTTATTATTTTATAATGTGTTCGGGTCATTCTTAAGTTTCTTTGTATTTATAAATAATATTTGATCAATGTTATAGTCGCATTTTGTACGCATTTTTACTTTTATCATTTTCTTTGTCTCTACTATTTTTGTCTCTTTCTGTTGTATAAAATAGTGCGACAGAGAAGACCTCTATTAAATGATTTATCCATTATGTTTGTTTCTTTCTGTTGTATGAAAAAGAGCGACAGAGAAAACCTGTATTAAATCATCCATCCACTATGTTCGTCTCTGTCTGTTGTATAAGAAAGTGCGAAAGAGAACGCTCTATTATCTTTTTCATAAATACAATTCATAACAATATTAAAAAAAATCCTCTTTAGAAGTACCTATAACCACCGAGTGTCAAAATCGGGACAAGTATTGATCTTCTCTGCCTAACCTCTGTAAGTTTATTAATACAATAGCTTCTATTCCCTAGTCCCTTAATCTGCCGTCGTACGAGAGAAGGGCACATCTATCAATTTGGTCAAACTGAGATAATTGCGATTAAACTTTTTACCATATTCTACTTCATAGTGTGAAAACCTGTTGTATGCCTAAGTATCTCCCAATTCATTGAAGAAAAATTTTTACAAAAAATTGAGCAGATGTTGCTTTTTTCTGATTCCAAATACATAATTATGTATATAACCCATTTTTTACAAAATGTTAGTTGTGCCCTTTTCTCTTACGACGGCAGTAATAGCCTTTTACAACACGGAAGAACGGCAACTAGTTATCATAATTTTTACGTCACAGTAATGTTCTTCCGGCAACGTCTCGGTAAACGTAGTGTAGGACGCCCCCTGCTAGATGGACCGATGACCTGAAAAAGGTCGCTGGTAGTGGTTGGCTGAGGGCCACGAGTGATCGTGTTTTGTGTACCCTTGGGGAGGCTTACGTCCAGCAGTGGACTGACATAGGCTGATTAAATGTTCTTTCTATCGATATTCCTTATAAGACAGTCAAATTGCCGTGGGGTATGTGGTGGGTCATGTTCTCGTTGCGTTCTTCCATCTGGGCTAACAGATATGAGGGTAGCCTGCCTGACCTCTCGGCTTTGATGTTGTGTATCCTCGTCTTGTGACGTAGAAGGGCTTTTCTGGAAATAAATAAATATTTTAAATTATATACACATACATTAAAACGATTTAAATTCACGTCCTTTAATCCCTTTCGGGGTGGACAGAACCCGGAAGATATGGTACAATATCCAAGGTCAGCTTTTTTCGAAATACAAATATATATTTTTGGTAGGATATTTAGACAATTGTCATGCCAAACTGGCTAAATATGTTCACTTTGGGATAATATGTGGATCTTCAATTGGAACGAACCGAAGAACAAGGAAAAGAAGACATTAAGACTTCAACTTCGTTATTCTTCGGTTGCATCGGCTGGCGGCGTTGGCGTATCCATGGCGACGGAATAACGCCATGGCATCAGTCTTTGTACTTATTCGAAAAATTAATTGTTAATAAAGAATTTAAAAAAACTTATTTTTTGAGATATTTGTAATAGACAAGTGCGTATTTAGTCAGTGAGCGCTTAATACAGGTTCTCTTCCTACATATTACAAAAGGCACTATACTACACAACTAACTCAGTGTTTATGAGAAGATGTATGAGTGTCAATGAAGCGGAAGTGTCAGGTTCGGGACAAATGGGGATCCGTTATCTCTGTCTACCCCTCTACAGGGAATCAGGCATCATTGGTATGTATGTATGCTTCAATCCATTGAAGGGCGTGAATGTACATTTATGTAAACCTTACTTACTGTACAGTCAGCGCTAAAAGTGCAGCCCCAGTAACTTTATATAAGGTTAACGTTTATAAGAACAAAAGAGAATATTTTTCATTTTGAAGCACGCGAACGTATAGTTACCATTACAATGCATAGTGGCGCCAGTTTTGAAATGTAAAATATGGTCTTTTGTTCCTATCAACTTAAACCTTATAAAAAGTTACTGGGACTGCAATTTTAGCGCTGACTGTACATCTATGTAAATTATACTTCGTGGCACGTGAATGTACATATATGTAAATCTTAGTGGCACATGAATGTACATGTATGTAAATCTTAGTGGACCTGAATGTACATGTATGTAAATCTTAGTGGCACGTGAATGTACATGTATGTAAATCTTACTTGGTGTTGAACCTCTCGTGGCAGACGAAGCACTCTTCGGTTGACTTCTCGCCGAGGTGCATGTTCTTCACGTGCTTGTTCAGGTCGTACTGCCCGATGAACATTTTGCTGCAGTACGAGCACTGGTGCTGCATCTGCAATGTAGGACGGACCAGGTCAGGTTAGGCCATGGAGTAATTAATAAGAGGAGTGGGCCTTACGCAATATTTGTATGGAAACTAGCGTAACGCCAGTCGTCTATGGTGCGTCAACAAAGTCAGCAGCTCAGTGAAAGTGAAAATACAAAGAATTATTTTCGGCTGAATATTTAGTCAATTGTGATGCCGAACTGGCTAAATATGTTCGCTTTGGGATAAGATTTGGATCCTCAACTGGAACGAACCGAAGAACAAGGAAGAGAGCAAGGAATTGGAGGTTCGATTTCGTTTTTCTTGGGTTGTAGCGGCTGGCGGCGTTGATGTAACCATGGCGATGGAATAACAAGAAGTTCAAACGCCGTGGCATCAGTGTTTGTACTTCAGCCGACATAACCTTAGTGGTGAATGACTTAATAAAGAATTAAAAAAAAAACTAGCGTAACGCGGGGTGAAACGAGGTACACGAGACGGAGGGGAAATATTACAACCAATCAAAACACGGCATCGGTCAATCAAATCAGGTATCTTCTTTCTACTACACATTTTTAGACTCCGCACCAATTGAAACACGCCATTTGGACTCAGCACCACGTAACGGGGACCGCTCCTTACGCCGGGTCCTCTTTATATTTGGTTCGTGGGTTAGGCATAAGCTGTTTTATTACGAAGGGACAATACAATTCAAATGGCTGCTGCATGGATCAGCTGTTCTCTTTAATATTAGATTTATTAGAAATACGACGTACGTTAACTCAGTTGTTTGGGTCTTGACTCTGTATCAATGGGTATAGGGTTCAAATCCCACTTGAGCATGTACCAATGGAAATGAAGTTTAATGATTTTCTATGTACATTTTCGTAATAAAAATACATTTACGAAATACACCGAATACTACGATGAGGGCAAACATCGTGAGGAAACGTAGTTGTCTCCCGAACAAGTAATAATCAATACTAAATGGCGACATGGCCTACCATCTGTTACATTGAGTATCTGGTCAACACGTGGGTTCGAGGTGGCCATAGAATTACTACCTTCGCAATGCGGAGATGGACAACTCAACCTTTGTGTATCTCGCAAGCGTTAATGGTAGTGAACGTTTTAGTTTTGAAAAACTCATTACATACAGGTACATACCATAGCCACGATTAAAACCTAGGGTCTCTAATAAGAAGTCTGAGGTCTTACCCACGTAGCTACACGCTATAACCTAATAATAATAAAAGCATTTACTTACAGCAACAAAAACATACACAATACAAATATTTTACAGATCAAACTTACAAACTATAGGCTATTCGCGTTAAGAAAATAGTGACGTTATGATATTCAAAAATTAAACTGGCCAATGAGACGTGAGTAAACGAGAAAACAAGTCACATTGACCAATTGCAGACAACAGTTGTCACGTCTCATTTGTCAAATCGTGGGGACTTAATGACGTCACTATTTTTTCAATACGAACATACTATAGGAGGTATAGCTTGTGCATGTTATTGTCGCAGCAAAAGGGTTCTAACTCAGCTTGGTATGTTACGTTTGGTGGCAAAAATACTCACTTTGAAGTCCTTATTAAGAGCATGTGCCCTCTTGATGTGCGCGGAGAGGTTCCCCGACGTGCTGAGGGTCTTGGGGCACTGCGGGCACTTGTAGGGCTTCTCGGCGAGGTGCGAGCGCTTGTGGATCCGCAGCAGCCCCTTGGTGCGCCCCTGGTACGGACACTCGTCGCATTTGAACGGGAATATGTTCTTGTGACGAGTGCTAAGGTACAAAGATATGTGAGTAATATAATATCTTAATTGAGACAGGCAAAGGGGTTCTCGAATGGCGGCCGCGTCTCGGTAAACGTAGTGTAGGACGCCCCTTGCTGCTGTATGGGGGTAAGAAAGGGACGATATTGGACGATGGGCTAGCAACCTGTCATTATATTTCATCACAACCCCAATATTAATTATCGTCTTCATTATTCTGTTCACTCCTTAAGATATTAGAGGATGTGATTGTACGTTTATATATGTATAACGATATTATAAATGCAGTTTACAGTACACTACATAGTATAAAACAAAGTCGCTTTCTTTGTCCCTATGTCCTTTTGTATGCTTAAATCTTTGAAACTACGCAACTGATTTTGATGCGGTTTTTTTAATAGATAGAATGATTCAAGAGGAAGGTTAATGTGTATAATAACATCCATTAAATAGTGGAGTAGGCTATATATTTTATACCCGTGCGAAGCTGGAGCGGGTCACTAGTAATAGTATATAATATTGTAGACTGTTACACCACTTGAACTAGCCCTTTGCTAAGTACAGTTAGCGTTTACAGTGCAGTAAACCTTATAAATAGTTACTGGGACTGCACTTTTAGCGGTGACTGTACATTAAAGACTTGTTACAATACAAAAATATAGTTATTTTTGAACATCGCGATTTATACTCATTTTATTCACTATGTAAAATAAAGGTAATCAGATATCTTTAAAATTTATCGTGATACGCACCGGTCTCACATTGTAAATGAAATGAGTACAAAAATATGTAAGTAATATTAATATAGCTTTATATAGACATTACATACAATATTCAACATACAATGAAATGAAAATGAAATGAAATGAAAATCTTTTATTCAACATAAGGATATTAATATCACTTATTGAACGTCAAAAAAAAAAAAAAAACATTTTTCATAAAAATATGTCATTAACATAAAAATTATTCTTAAAATAAATCAATTTAGATTAATAAAACTAAAACTACATAATAAAGTAAGTAAAATGTGATATGAGTCAGTTAGTATAAGTATATTATAATAAATATAGTCCTGGATTAATTTGGAAAGTTACTATAATCCTCACAACAGACTAGAACGGGCTTGACCTAGTCTGTTATGTAAAAAGAATGCTAACTAGCTGCCGTTCTTCCCGGCATGTCGGAGGCGACTAATGGACTAGGGGTCAATGGAATCTATTAGGCGGTTGTCTAGCAACCTGTCATTATATTTTATCACAACCCCAATGTTAAGTATCGTCTTCATGGTTCTGTTCAACCCTTAAGAGATTAGAGGATGTGATTGTACGTTTATATATGTATAACGATATTATAAATATAGTTTACAGTACACCATTTAACTATATAGATGTACTTTCGTCACAATTTTTTCACTCAAAACCACGGATAGATGGCGGTTAACTATATAGATGTACTAGCGACCCGCTCCGGCTTCGCACGGGTATAAAATATATAGCCTACTCCACTATTTAATGGATGTTATTATACATATAAACCTTCCTCTTGATTCACTCTATCTATTAAAAAACCGCATCAAAATTCGGTGCGTAGTTTCAAAGATTTAAGCATACAAAGGGAGATAGGGACAGAGAAAGCGACTTTGTTTTATACTATGTTGTGATTTCCGTCACAATGCAGATGGATGATGGATTGGTGATGATACGCCATCTAATAATAATGATAATAATATTGTAGGACGTTATTACACCAATTGAACTAGCCCCTTGGTAAGTACATTTAAGACTTGTGTTAAGGGTACTAGTCAACGTATATTTAACAAATGTATACTTATTATACATAGATAAATACATATATAGCATATATAATCAACGACCAGACTGGAAAGCAGAAGAAAAGCGTTATTCTCAACTGCCACCACCGGGAATCGAACCCGGGACCCCACGATTAGCGTTCAGTTGTCTAACCGATCGCACCACGGAAGTCGTCTGTATACACAATTAGTGAAGCGTATGTTGTTGTTGTTGGATGATAGATTGATGATAATACCATCCATCACTTTTACCCACACATGGTCGGTGAATGAAGCCTGGAAATGCGTGGAGTAGCCGCAAGTCTCACAGAGGAAAGTCTTCTTCACTCTGCCCGTCTTTTCATCTCTCTCCGGCGGCACATATGTCTCGTTTTGTATCATCTGGAACGAAGTAAACACGTAGAAATCACATAATATATTAAAAGAAACAAACATGGTTAGGTAGTCTACATAATAACACATATGACAGTCATATAGACGCTATATTGAAAAAGGGTGACGTTAGGAGTACCTATAACCGCCGAGTGTGTAAGAGAAGATGTATGAATGTCAATGAAGCGAAAGTGGTCTGTAAGAATCGGGACAAATGGGGATTCGTGATCTCTGCCTACCCCTCTACAGGGGATCAGGCGAGATGTGTATGTATGTATATGTAACCTACATACATACATTTATTCACGCTTTTACGTCCCTCACGGGATACGCAGAGACTATCGATCGCCAACTGGAACGATCCTGATAAATGTATCTTGCTTCACGGACACCCATTAACCTTCTCATACATGCTCTTCTATTATTCTTACTACGTACATCAAATATGAGAAGAATGTAATTGAATGAATGAGAGAAAACATGAAAACGGTGAGGCAAAACATTTTACAGAAACCTGCCTATCCCTTGGGATACGTAATAGCCAGTGCCTATACACGGCGATACGGTTCACTACCTATCACATTGGGTGAAGTCTATCTAGTGATACGCGGGCTTCGAGTGACCCACACCTAACATGCCTTCGAAATTTCGAAGATGGGCACTCAAGCCTCTGACTATCCCGCCATAATAAAAAATAGAGAGTGTATACACAAGTCGTGAAGCGTATGTATGTATGAGAGAATCTACTTATTCGTCAATATTAATACTGACACCCTAATGGTTCAGAGAACATTGAATGTGTTTACATGCTTTTGAGTGAAAATATAGTGTCTAAAGTAATCTTACATCTGTGTATTTCAATAGTCTACTGTAAACTATATTTACATTATTACAACTAGTTAAATGTTCTCATTTATGTATAAGGCTTATGTCCTAAGGTTAGTAGACAAAACGATGGTTAATTAAGGTTGAACATACATACATACACATCACGCCTGATTCCCTGTAGAGAGGTAGGCAGAGATCACGGATCCCCATTTGTCCCGATCCTAACAGACCACTTTCGCTTCATTGACATTCATACATCTTCTCATACAAACCCGGCGGTAATAGGTACTCCTAACATCACCCTTTTTCAATATAGCGTCTATCTGACTGTTATATGTTTTATCGGGCCGGCCCCTACAAAACCGCCCTTCCACTTCACTCATATATATTCCTGTAAGGATAAACCATTGTAATACATACACTTACCTCTTCAACAGTGGGTGAAAAACCTCGGTGAGGGTATTCCGATAGAGTCCTCATATTCCAATGGTTCCGGTTCAGGTACCCTATCCTTCCGACGCCGGAGCTCAGCTAGCGTTGGCTCTTTCTTGGGAGACCCTATGGGATCGTATTCATCGATGACCAGGTTGAATGAGCTCTGCGGGCTCATCTCGAAATGGGTGTCATCGTCAAAACCTTCGTCCATACGTTCTGGAAGATTGTTTGTTGTTATAACATGGCTTACCACCTGTCTGTCCACAAACGTCGGGTTAATAAAGGTAACTTTATTATATAAAAACATACGCTATAAGTCCCGTTAGTTATTAATCATGGCTTACTACCTGTTTATAATAGTTAGTGCTTGTAAATGGCGACATGGCTAACCAGCTGTCACATTGAGTACTGACTATCTGGTCAACACATGGGTTCGAGGTGGCCATAGAATTACCTTTGCAATTGCGGAGATGGACACCTGAACCCCTGACTACTCCGCAAGGGTTAATAGTCGTGAACGCGTTTGTCTTTTTTGACATACATTGAATTCATGTCCTTTATACCCTATCAATAGGAATTATTGTGTGACAGAAGTGGCTGTAGTGTATTGGGCAAGACCTCTGACTTCTTATTAAAGGTCCAAGGTTCGAATTCCAGCTATGAACATACCTATCAGTGAATTAACTTTAAAATTTTAATAAAAAGGGAGTGCCTATACACAAGTTGTGAAGTGTATGTTATGTTTTGAAGCAAGAGACATATGCCAGGTTTATTCAAGATGGTGAACAATAGCCTCTACCTATGCCATTAAGCAAAATTTTTGATTTTTTTTTAGGGTAAATTGAGGTAAACTCACCTATTTTGACAACAACTTCATTGGATTTCTCATTGAGCTTCTTCTCCGTTTTCTGGCACAGGTCTCTGAACAAGATGCAGCCATTGAGGAGGTCCAGACAGTTCTTGCAAATGTGCTTCGGGAATGCATCTGAGTAGGTTATCTGTAAAAATAATACATATATGAATAATCAACATACAGCATGAACTAAACACAACTTAAATTACAACCTAAAGTGGCAATTTTAGTAATTACTAAGTAATGGTGTTAGGTTAACAATATGGATAAACAAGGCTCATGACTAGATTCTGTGTAATCTTCTAATACATATATGTAGTATTTTCTATTTTATTCCATACTAGTTTGACAGATCAATGATAATCAGGCAGTATTTTGAGAATTTATTACATAATCAAAATATAACCAAATTGAACCCAGCCTATATTGATATACATTAAAGACACTAATGTTACATCTACCTTAAAGGATTGAAAACAAGTGTATATATTATAGATTATAAACTTATACCTTGCTAGTCTTGGATGCAAAAGAATTGAGATTTGACAATGAGAGTGACAAACTAGCTGCCATTCTTCTGGGTATGTTGTAGAAAGCGAGTAAGGGACTTGGGTCAATGAATTTGTTGGGCAATGGGCTAGCAACCTGTCACCAATGTTCTATATAACATTACAGCCTCAATATTCATTCTTAAAAGTGACCTTAGAGGTATTATTGTCTCCAAGGTTTAGTCCACCCTGAAAGGGATTAGTGAATGTATCTGTAAGTATTATAAACTTACTTCAACACCGGAGAAATTCTTAATATCCTCCGCAATGTTAGGATATTTTTTATTTTCAAATATGTGTATCACGCCTTTCATTGTGTTGCATGTACGGCACCTCTCATATGTTTTGTGTAAATCTTCTGAAGAATCTGAGTGGACACTGAAACAGATAACATCATATTAGACAAACATGTTCACAACCATTAATCCATGCAGGATAGTCAGAGGTTTAGGTATCCATCTCTGCAATTGCAAAGATAGTAATTCTATGGCTAACTTGAACCCACGTGTTGACCAGATAGTTAGTACTCAATGTTACAGGTGGCAAGCCATGTCGCCATTTACAAGCATTAACTATTACTTGTTCGGGGAACAGGTAAGTTTCCTCACAATGTTTTTTCTCACCATAGTATCAAATCATATAATTAGATATGTACGCAAATTGGTGGAAAAGTAGTTTCACTTAACAAATAATTATGTATATTATGGTATATAGGTAAAATTCTAGCTAATTACTATCCTTTTACTGCATCTATTTACTGCCACATATCTAATTATTAGTGAGGGGTAGTAATAGGCAAGTAGTAGTACAATACATAGAAAAGAGAAACACTATCATGTTCTTTAAAAGTGATCACTATCAACATAAGTACACAATTTTGGAACACTCTTAAAATACATATGTGTCTGATTTGATTCTTATAGGAACACTATATTTTTAATAATTGAGGGAATTATCAGGGTGTGGGTGTCTCGTTACTGTTCTTTATAAAGTAATGACTTTATTGCAGTGCAGTGGGAACGGCTATGATATACATCACAATAAAAGTAGATATTATTTTTAAGAAAATATATATCATACATGTACATATTTAGATAAGTAACATGTTCTAGTAGTTAGTTTGTCTCATCTATCATTCATCAACTCATTTCACATGTATTGTTGTTAAATGTTATGCAAATAACAAAGTTACATGCAAAGACATAATTTAGGCAAATTAGGGTTACTGACCTGCGCGATTTTTTCTTTCTTTCCTTCTTTTTAAACATCTCATTTAATATCATTGATTTAAGAAGAAACATAGTCATTTTAACTTAAAAAAACTAAAAACAATTGCCCTGGAAAATACAGTCCAAGTTTGCAGGTTTCTCTACGAACTGTAAAGCACATAAATAACTAAATTGCTGAATAAGACAACTTTATTGCATTTTAAGCCCAAGCTTACTTTAGTATTTAACAAATTAGTAAGATTTAAACTGATCTAAAAAGACACACTAAATAATATAAACAAGCAAATCAGAAGGAATTAGAACATTTGAACAATCACCACTGATTCGAGATTCAACTTATTGAATTAAGCGATATAGAGTACCCCGCCACATAAGGTGGCAGTAGCCAAACTTGGAACTAAATTTGACGTTCCGCCATTGCGTGTTATTTTTGTATGAAAGGTAAATTTAGTATTACCAGCGTTGTGTTTTTTGCCCACTCTTTGTAATTTTTATGTTTGTTAAGGGTGATTATAATAAATTGATTTCTGGAGTTTCTTGTTAGTTCTTCTCCAAGGGTCTCCGCTGAAATTCTTCTTCTCAATCGTTACGCTCTTATCAGAGCGGTCGTGGTCTTCATGACGTGGCATCTTGAGCAGCCGAAATGGTTGGTGAACTAACCTCGGTAAAAATATGTAAAGACAATGCTCAGTGCCATGTTTGAAATAGTTTTTTTACATACATACATACACATCACGCCTGATTCCCTGTAGAGGGGTAGGCAGAGATCACGGATCCCCATTTGTCCCGATCCTGACAGACCACTTTCGCTTCATTGACATTCATACATTCTCTAATACACTCTCGGCGGTTATAGGTACTCCTAACGTCACCTTTTTTCAATATAGCGTCTATCTGACTGTTACATATATGTCTTATTAGGCCGGCCCCTACGTAACCGCCCTTCCACTTCACTCATATATATTCCTTTTGTCAATATATAGTTTTTTTAATTTGTACTTAGATCATAAAATAACTTTCAAAGAGAGCTTATGATAGGGCCTATTTTGAATAAAAATATTTTGACTTTTGACTTTGGTATATTAATTTGTTTTATTTGAGTTTATAGCTCTGCAACCAAAGATCGTTACAAATGAAACCTCAATATAATGTATCGAGCCGTATGGCACAGTGAGTGCTAGTTTTGGCGTGTTTACTGGCAACACAGGATTACGCGACTGTGGCGACGCCTCCAACTGCCACCTTATGTGGCGGGTACTCTACCCACAATCAGTGTAATTGAGGCAGAATATTTTTCTATAATATATATCGACGTATTTCGTTTTAATCCAAAAGCTGAATTTAAGTGAGATAAAAATGCTTGATTCCTAAAAACATTAAGTCCATAAATATTATGCTGTGATCTTTATAGTGGCAAGATGTACTCTAAAATAAAAAATACTGGAGAATAAAATGCCATTAGTTGTTCATGTTATACATAAATACAAACTAACATACATTTAATAAATGAAAATAGATTTAAACACAACATTTTATTATTACATATTTCGAATTTCGATAATTTAGTTCCAGTGTTCAAAGTATGACTGCCTGGCCGTCATTAGTAAAATTGTTGATATTGTAAATAATTGAATAGAAAAAAGTTTATGTTATTGTTTTGCTTTTTAAGAATTCGAGTGTTTGTTTAGATTTAATAAATTAAAAACATTCTATGAATTGAATTTTTAGTAGCAGAAGACCATTTTATAAGCTAATACTATTGTCAATTATTCAAGCTCTTTAATTCAAAACCTACAACTTATTCATTTAGATATGTCGATCTATTTAACCAATTCAATGATGGATAAATTAAAGAATACTTATTTAGGCCATAGTCGTACAACAGGCAGTATTTCTAAAGAAACCAGTTTTGATAGTAATTGGCAGAAAATCTCCTCACAATCGTAAGTATCTTAAAATACAGACATTCACAATATACATTCATACCCTTTAATCCCTATCCAGGTGGACAGAACCACCGAAATGTAAACATATCCTTAGTCACTTATTAGCATGAATTCAGGGGTTGTGATGTCATATGGAATATCGATGACAGGTTTCCAGCCCATTACCTAATAGATTCCATTCACCCCTAGGCGCCTATGACATGCTTTTTAAGTCCCAAGTTAGCATGGGACAGTGGTATTAGGAAATGCAAAATGTGTCACTTTGGGTGAGGGTTATATAGTGAAAAGTGGGCTTTGTGTGTCCATAAATGACTTTTCTGAAAGGGAGAAATTGCACATATGTACAAAAGTTCATTTTATCAAATTCACTAAGCTACTAATTACACTTAGAATAGAATAGAATAGAAAAATATTTGTAAGCAGATACACACATGAATAGACAGCTTCCAAAACATTGATTGACACAGAGCGTATCTGTCAGTAGGCTTATTATTGTATTTATTTTATTGTCTAGGTTTAGTGTTCAATGTTTTTTGTGTTATTTCAGTGTAATATGTTGATTAGTTAATTGTTTATATATATTGTATTGTCAATGATACCGTATTGGGAACCCTGTGATGGTGTTATGGTGACAAATGTAAATAAATAAATGTTGTATGTCTATTTTATGTCACACCTTCCAGTGAATCTATAAGTCTTCCCAAAATGAAGATCTGTAGGGTGTGCGCTGGCAGTGCCTTCACATCTATCCTGGATAAGCTGAATGCAGAGTATGACATCCTAGCTGCTCTTAGATCTGTTACCAATATAACGGTGAGTACTTTGATTTAGTCATCAAAGGGAGTTTCTTGTTGGTTCTTCTCCATGGTAGAACTTCTGAACCATTTGTAGAGTTATAGTTGTAAGACTACTAATAATGCCTGTTATTAATATATTTTGGCATTCATAAAATTATACATATATTGAGTAAAATTATTTTGATTTTAATAAATGCCTTATGAGTTTTAAAATAGAATTTAGTGTGATAGCTATTTCTTTGTGCTTTATCTGAGTTTTGCATGTCTATCACTGCAATTACCATTACCAAGTGACTTTTGTTCAAATACAACTTTTCTTTTTATGTTTATGTTTTCTTTCAATGCAGAAGTTTACTTATTGGGTACATATTGCTTTGGTATGTATATAACCTAGGGCCCAAGTCTACTAATATGTTTTAACATGATCATAGTTAAATATCATTTCAGTAATGTGTGATATTGGTAGTGGATTATCAAAAGAGTCAAGTTTCACCTTTGATGACAGCTAAAGTGAAGACTATTGCTATTATATAATCAACATTAGGCGGTTACTGAAGTGACATTGAAATGATATTTTGCAATAACCTGAATCATTTATTTTCCAATTACTTTGTTCTACCAAATGCTTCTATTACATCAAGTAACATTTGATTAAAGTCATAAGCATTTTTTCCTAAAAACCTATTTTTCTTTTTCAGATAAGCACAGATGATTCTTTGCCAAAATTCATCTGTTCCTCATGCCTGGACAAGTTGAAAGGGGCTCTAGAGTTCAAAAGGGATTGCGAGAGAGCTGATAGGAAATTTAGAAAGCATTTGTATCCAGCAGGTAATGATCTGAAGAGATGGACAGGGATTAAATAGCCATAATTTTGGCATATATCTTCAAATACATAATTAGTGATTTAGTACGAAAATACTTGTAATGTCACTCTTTTACAATATGTCAAAAATTATTCTATTAAAACAGAACTTGTGTCCCTAAAGGGATAAGCAAAGACTAATGATCGCTACATGTAACAATCCTGACAAATCTCCCTTGCTTCACTTACACCCGTTAACTTTCCATAAATGCTCTTTTTTTCTTTACATTGCATACACCCCTCTTGATGTATATATACACATCACGCCTGATTCCCCGTAGAGGGGTAGACAAAGATCACGAATCCCTATCTGTCCCGATCCTGACAGACCACTTTCGCATCATTGACACTCATACACTCGGCGGTTATAGGTACTTCTAACGCCACCCTTTCTCAATATGGCGTCTATCTAACTGTCATATGTCTTATTAGGCCGGCCCCTACGTAAACGCCCTTCCAGTTCACTCTCATATATTCCTTTTGTCAATCTGCTATCATTCATCCGCATAACATGTCCAAAGCATCGAAGCATGCCTTTTTCAATCTTAGATTATTGGAGTTTTCTGTTATATAAAACAATTTACAAATCCAGGGTTGTTGTTAAACATAAACATACGCTTCACGACTTGTGTATACACACTCCCTTTTTATTATGGCGGGGTAGTCAGAGAGGCTTGAATGCCCATCTCCGAAATTTCGAAGGCATGTTAGGTATGGGTCTTTCGAAGCCCGCGTATCACTAGATAGACAGCATCCAATGTGATAGGTAGTGAACTGTATCGCCGTATATAGGCACTGACTATTACCTATCCTGCGGGATAGACAGGTTTCCTCACGATGTTTTCCCCTCACCGTTAGCGGCTGTAAATTATGTACGTAAATGAAAAACACATTTAAATTTCATTCATTGGTACATGTCAGAGTCGGGATTCGAACCTAGGACCTCTCATAAGAAGTCCGAGGTATTACCCACTGGGCTACAGTCGCTTTACATCATTGGAGATTTCTGGTATATACTTAGAAATCCTTGGTTGTTTTTCTTGGGACAATTACTGATCCATCTATGAGGCCATCTAATTAGTTTAATTAGATTTATTTAAATTAAACTAATTGTAATGACAACTTTTCCGGTAAAAAAGTTTTTTTTTTACTTTCAATAAGTGATTTTATAATCCTCATATTGAATAAAAAGCATTTCATTTCATCTATGTTTATATTCTGCACAGGCGATCCCTTCTTCACCTCGTACCCTTACTCGAAGAGCGACTTCCACCTGATCCTGCACCGGATGAAGCAGCGGCGTCTCACGATGGAAGAGAAGAGGGAGAGACGCAGGCGGCCACGGGACTCGCACGGGACTAATAGGGGCTACAAGTGCGGATTCTGCGATGCTGGATTCGAGAAAAAGGTAAGAAGAAAGTGTTCAAGGAAAATTTAAAATAAAAATTAAACAAAATGTCTAAAATTTCCTATCCTTTTTATAATGAAAATGGGTTCTATAGGTGCTGCTAATAACCAGGTTAAAATATTGCCAGTTATGAATCTGTCACCCTGTATATTTGGAATTGGTGCATATACAATCACGCATTTTAATTATTTCCGTTGTTGACATCTCCTCAATCAACTTCAGCATGAATATTGATTTACAGTCGCTAACGGTGAGGGAAAACATCGTGAGGGAATCTGCCTGTCCCTCGAGATAGGTAATAGCGAGTGCCTATATACGGCGATATGGTTCACTGCCTATCACCTTGGGTGCTGTCTATAGTGAAACGCGTGCTTCGAGTGACCCATACTTAACATGCCTTTAAAATTTCGGAGTATGTCGGTGTACACAAAAAGTGTGCATATGTTGAGTAGATAGAACTAGATTAGTAATTATATTTTATAGGTTAGGAAGATTAAAATCTTTCTAATATAATTACATAAAGATGTGCTAAATTTGACCAAGGAAATGTACATGCATACTTACGCATTATGCCTGATTCCCTGTGTATGGGTAGGCAGAGATTACGTATCCGGTCGGTGCGGTCGGTCCCGAGCCTAACAAACCACTTCCTCGGCGGTTATAGGTACTTCTAACGTCACCCTCTTTCAATATGGCGTCTGTTTGACTGTCATATCACATCATGATTAATAACTAGCGGGACTTATCACGTATGTTTTTATATAATAAAGTTACCTTTATTAACCCGACGTTTCGGCTACGTTGCAGCAGCTATGGTCACGGGCAGACTGACGATGCATATTTCTTCTCCTCAGCCGATACTGTGAGTGTAGTGTGTAGGTCGCGTGTTATTAATAAAAACGTAGCAGTGAGGGTAGTCGGAGAAGAATCTGACAGGGCGCTGCGGTGGAGGCGAAGAAATATGCATCGTCAGACTGCCCGTGACCATAGCTGCTGCAACGTAGTCGAAACGTCGGGTTAATAAAGGTAACTTTATTATATAAAAACATACGCGATAAGTCCCGCTAGTTATTAATCATGAGTATAAATCGCGAATCTCTTAAAACTGTCATATCACATACCAAGGAAATGTGTTTTAGACGTTCTGGCTACCTTTATATACGTAAATAGACGGAAAATATATTTCATTTTCCTTCCAGGAAGAGTTGTTAGCCCATCGCCGTGAGCTCACGTGCAGGCAGCGAGCGTGCGAAGTGTGTGGTCAGTTGGTGCTATCCCTGAGCGAGCACTACAGGCGTTGCCACCGGCCCCCGCTTAAGTGTACCACGTGTGGCAAAGAGTTTGGTACAGTGGCAAGGCTTAAGAACCATATGTGAGTAGAGGTGATTAGGGGATAGAGTTCCCAAGTGGTTGGGTTGTTTGAGAATGAGGTATATTGAAAATAATTTATTGAAAATTTCGGAGGTATATTGAATATTTTCTATAAAAAAATTGGGTTTTGGTCAGTTGTTGAGTAAAGCCCTCAACAACTGACCAAAACCCAATTTGTATCGGTGGGTACAGGGTCAAATTCTGGAGCCTGTACCCATGTTTGATTGAATGAAATGAAGTTTTTTATTTTTCGTGACGAAGGCTATCTGTTTACCGGACAGATAATAGTTAGTGCTCGTAAATGGCGACATGGTTTACCACCTGTCTCATTGAGTACTGACTATCTGGTCAACATATGGGTTCAAGGTGGCCATGGAATTACTACATCCACAATTACAGAGAAGCACACCCGTCTGATTGCCCGCAAGGGAATTGCTTTCGTGAATGCGTATGTAATATGAAATATATTTTGGCCACTATTACACCAATTGAACTCGGCTGTCCCAAACCAAAACCTAGTAACAGCCACTTTGTTTTGAATTTCATTTTTTTCGCTCTTTCTTAATTTATTATTAAACTGCGTCTAATGCAATAAGACTAGCTGCTCTAACGCACTCAGAACTAAAGTTTATACTTATTGCTTTCATAAGTTTATACTTTTGGCTTTTGGACAGGCACATAATTAAGATTCTAAATGGCTCTTACTAGGTTTTGGTTTGGAACAGCCGAACTAGTACCTTGGTAAGTGCATTTAAGACTTGTGTTAAGGGTACTAATGCTTATCTATTCTCCCAGGCTGGTCCACTCCCCAACATTCCGGTTCTTCTGCGCGCTGTGCCCGTACCG